>JAODUE010022180.1:0-23598 GCA_027564755.1 Amblyopsis hoosieri | reverse complement strand
TTTGTATTATTATTATTATTACTAGGGCACTTGTACTTTAAACAGTACATGCTTCACTTGGGTAATGGGTAAAAGTATGTAAAGGTGCTTTTATTGTCACATACACATCCATGTAGCAAATTTCAGCCTCTGCCTTAAACCCATCCCTCAAGGGAGCAGTAGAAAGCTCCTGTGCAGTGCCCGGTGACCAACTCACGATTGGAGCCAGTGTCACATAACACTGACTGGAGAATGAACCTAACATGTTTTATGACATCTGTTAAGCCTTGGATTACTGTTTATTCCTGTCTGATGCTGATGGATATTCTTCCATTCTTCAGCTCCTTCCCTAAAGCACATAAGGCTGCCTCGGTGTTGCTCTACAACTTATGGAATGACAAGAGCTTGCAAGGAACTCTGAAGAGGGTATGCCATTTTCTCTCTCCAGCATGCCAACACACACACACAGACACACACATGCACATGCACAAGCACGCACACACGCAAGAACACCAATTCATGCTTCTGCGTCGAAACTACGCCATAACCTATGGTTAGGGCGTAACCTACGTCCTAGCCTGACGCGCACCTCTCCATAAATGTAGCTACTCGTATGTCTGTCTGTCTACGCAGCAAACGACCATCTTGTGGATGCAATCCTACATGCCAGATTGCTTGGAACTAGGGTTGTTTATAACAATGCCCTGTACATGCACAGACTCGCTTTGACAGTTTATTGGACAGTTGGTATAATTATTAGATTATTAGAACTTTGCACATAACAAGACAGGGATTTTCCTATGGGATATCCTATGGGATATCCAGCGAAAAGCAGTTTTTTTTAAATTAATACTGTTTTCTATCAGCTCAGATTGTTTGTTTCCTATGATCCTTGTTGGCGTAACTACTGTAAATTAAAGACATCTTTGTATATGCTTATTTCAAAACGTTTACACTCTATTATGTGTTCTATTTCACTTCTATATAGTGGGGCTTTGCATGCTCAGTCAACGCGCACAGGTCCACACGACCAGCGCAGAAGTATAACATGCTCACGACAGCATAGGCTGCGACGTAGGCTCGACGCAGAAGCATAAATTGGCCTACTTGCACACATAGTTTCGCATGGGCCCATTAGCAAATGAGGAAGTAATCTTCAGACGTTTGTGTTTTTTTCACGATGGCGGAGACAGCCACTTAAGGGTTAAATCTTTAGTGTGCAGACACACACAGGCTGTGTGTGTGTGTCGGTGTTTGTGTGCAACTGACTCACACACAAGTGTTTCTGTCACCTTCTCCAGCCACTCCCGGCCCCTCCCAGCCCTCCCCTATCCCCCCCCCCCCTTCTTTCCCCGCCACCCGCGAGTGCAGAGATTAGTCACAGTGGAATCCTGGGAGACTGGTCCTTACAACCGACTCTTATTAGTAGAAACACAGTTAACACAAGGGAGGCGTTTCAGCTGCTGAGAGGAAGAGAGAAAACATGCCTCATGTGGAAGAACTTATATGAGTCATTAGCCGTTTATGTTTATATGTAAACGTGTGCTGTGTTTGCTTGACACACAGGCACATACTACGTACACTCAAAGCAAATTAATTAAACATAGGAATATGGTACCGACAATTTAGCAACTTTGGAACTATAATGATTAGGAAGGAGGTAACAGCATTCTTAGAACTAGTGTGTTTTTGTATGTTGGACTGTGTGTGTGTGTGTGTGTGTGTGTGTGAGAGAGAGAGTGATTGTGTACATTTACATGCATGGGAACAGGGAAAGTAAAACCCATAATTTAATGTACATTATTTTAAGCTTTTGTTGTGCTTGTTTATTCACAGCTGGGAATGAGCAAATTTCTATTTGTCAATAGCATCACCACAGCAGCATACAAGTCAATGCAGGTCATAGAATAGTTGTGGTGGCCGCCATGAAGAACAGGTAGGACCTCCCTACGGAGTATTCTAGGTGTTATGGGGCCCAGGCTTTAATGAGGTCATCAAGGAGAACGATATTTTGTAATTGTCATTCTTTCATCATTATCACCATTAATCTCTTCCTGTGTGTGTGTGTGTGTGTGTGTGTGTGTGTGTGTGTGTGTGTTTCTTTTTTGTATTTTTTGCAGGCAGAACCCTGCATGTTTAGACACTACAGTGGCCACACCCTTTCCTGGAATTTACCTATTGGAAGTGCCAATTCATTATGCCTCAAGTGTATTTTGTAAATAGATGAAAGAGCTTATATTTTAGAGAAATGTCTTGCGGCTTGCCACATTGCTGTCTTTCCTTATTTTATTATTATGTATTTAATTTGAATCTTTGGATGGACTATGGAAGTGTGTCTGTATATAGGGGGGGGGTGTGCACATTGTCAATGTTAGTGTCAGTGTTAAGATGGCTTCATGGGTGTTAAATTAAATGTTACAAGTTGCGGATGTGGCACGCCGAATTATGAGTCATAGCAAAATTGTCAGTCCACAGTGTCTTAAAGAGTGTCCATGTTTTGAGACTTGAAGGGGTAGTAGCATGTCAGTTCAGTCCAGTCAGGTTGATGTTGAGACGTACTTCAGGAAGGTTAGGAAGGTTATATGAAAATATGAAAGTAAGCACAAAAATTGAAACACAAATAAAGAAAAACAGGACTGTGTTACAAAGATGTTTTGTTGCGTGATGAAAGCTGTAGGTCCATAGTCCTATCTACCTATACTGTATGCTAGTTGCGACTAGAGGATTCATTCTTTATTTTGATTCAGATAGCTACAGTAGCCATGCTTTTTTGATTTTGCATTATGCATTTGGAATGGGCTTCAGTTACTATAAGGCCATTGGATTTTCTTGGCATATATCAGCATAAAGCACTGCAAACTTTATATTAAGTACATCAACCACTAACATTAAACCATAGCTTTTATACCATAGCAGTAAATATTGTTTTTCTCAAACAATGTCAACATACAATGTTACATAATGTTTAATTAAATGTGTAACTGTGCATTGTATTTTATGTAGCTCATACTTTTTTTAAATAAATTGATTAATGTCACATTGCCTTATCATTTAGCAGTTTGTGAAATGCCATAACCATAACTTTTTAAAACATTTGTACATTTAAGTATTTATATTTAAATCATAACAATTATATACATATGTACTGTACTATACAGTATATATAATATAAACACATGTAACAAACTATGTAACTGTGTTCCACTCAGGTGATTTTAAAATGTAATCGCAATTAATTGCACGTTTTACATAATTAATTGCGAATAACAAATTGCACATTTTTACCTGCTCAAAATGTAAGTTTTAAGTTAATTTTAAGTGATAGATTTTTATAACAAGATATGCCAGCTTTATGAAAAGTATTTATATTAGGGCTGTCAGACGCCCTAATATAATATTTTTTTGACAGCCCTAAAATCCATTGCTTTAATTTGCATACATGTAACTGTAAGGTAAAATAAAGAGTTAATGTATAGTTTTACCAGGATTATCTCATAATCCTGGTCTCATACAGTAGCTCATATCTGAAAGAAGTACATATTGTTGGTCCAACAGGCTTTTAAATGTTAAACCCAGGCTGACACATCAGCCTCTTCTGTTGTTCAGATGTCTGTTATCCACTCATCACATTCTGATTGAAAATTATCTTAGTGCAAACATTATTTTTGACAAGTGCACAAATGGGGAGTGTGTATGTGAATTTATTAATTTTAGGACATACAGTGTTTGAGTTATTCTTTGAAGAGTGATGTTGATACACTGTTTAGTTAAGTACATGTGTGTGTGGCTGTTGCATTCACACATCTGTAATAAGCAGTATTAATTTAAGTACTATACACTGTTTTCACCATTACAGGGCTATCCTCACCTAACCTATTCATAACATAACGATATGTTCATTATCTTCAGACATCATGTCAGCCCTTACTCAACACCTCAAATGAATGTCTCCGTTTGCTATTGTTTCCACACACTAATAGCATTTCGATCAGTGATGACATGTTGCACAGACAAGATCTTGACACTTGCCTGCCTGTTCATTTTCTTGTTCGCTACTTACAGTTAGAGATATTTGCCTATATACACATTTTCTTTTTGCATGAGATTTTTGTCATAATCATAATCAATTTGTCATGTTTCAGGATCATAATCCTGAAACAATATGGATTTGACTTTTTTGCCTATTTTATTACTAATAGTGCACTGTTATATAGACATACAATACTAACATTCTATGCACAAATATAAAATGGTCATTATTTCTATAGAACCTTCATATTCCGTAAATAGAACAAATTCTATCGCAATATGATAGATTTATTATATGTACTGCACAGATAATTGTAGACTGGTTTGGGTTATTAATTTCTAATTAGTTATAATTAGTAATCCTCCCACCCTCCTAGCACTGACTGCTTTTCAGAACTGCAGATATCAACAACGTTTTCATTCATGCATATGAATAAACACACACACACACAGACACACACTACACGCAACCCCACCCTTAAACCACAAACCCAACAAGCTTAACATGGGTGGAGACCTGGATTTTTCGCTTAGGATAATGTATCATGTCAGAACCTGTCTCCTACGACTTTCTGTCTGCTTGAGGCTATGCCACTGCATGCATGCTATGACCAAACAACATTGTCGTTTATTTCACTTTTTGGAGTGCTAAAAACAGGCAGTCACATTCCATACAGAAGTGAAGACATAAGCAAAGATGCTCTATGAAATATCAGTCGAGGGATACATTCGTTAACTGCTAAAAGTATTCGTAGGAAAACATGAAATACCCATTACACCCATTGTAACTATTGTACTGAAATGTTAATTCATGGAGGGCACTGAAGAAACACAAAGCCGGGCGACTAACAGTCTACGGTGATTGGGAAGGCAGACAGACGTCTTGGGTTGGCAGGGAAGACAACATGGGTGGAGCTGATGGACGGGCTACTTCCTCAGGCCCCTCTTGGTTCTCTTGGAGCTGAAAAATGAGCCAGGGAAGTGACTCACAAGCCATTCCCCCACAAACAAGTTGGACAGGACACAAAATGGCAGGTGAGGATGAGGTGTAGCTGACACACGGCCACAGTTGAGCTAAGAACATCACTCTGGCTGACACATGACACCAGCAAACATGTCAGCATGTCTCGGTAGCCACACCCGGCCTTACAGCAAGTCTGTACGATAAGCATGAGTAGTAGAGGGGTGGAGTCATTTAGATGAATACGCAGAATCGGAGGAAAAATGCCAGAGGGTTGTACAATAAAGATTTTCCGTGAAGGCAAACACAAAGAGAAAGCATGCACATTACAATGAGACAATGGCTGCTGATTGGTGCGTTTGAAAACTGCAACTTTGGCCTGTGTGTGAAGCGCCTGTCTATCTGTCAATAACAGGGAAAGCATCCTCACCTTTTCTGGTGGTCGCTCACACGATTCCTCAGCACGTTGATCTGGGACAAAACCTCACATTATCAATGCACAATAACAATATATCCACTACAAAGCCTAACTGTAAGTGCAGCAACTACCCGAACAGTCAAATTGAGAAAAATGCCTTCAAAGTGGTTTTCTGGCCGCTTTTGTAGTTTCTGCAATTTTAATTCATATTTTGATGAAAAACTAAAACAAATTGAACTCTGATATCAAAAAGTACATTTTTAATAATAACGCACATTGACCAGATAAGTAGTTGCGGTTAGCCTTTGGATGACATATCCCATATGACACTAATGTGTATGTATTTCATGTGTGTAGTACTGTATACTTAATCATTCCCAACCCTGGTTCTGCTGAGCGCACCTGATTCAAATTAATGGGTCCTTATCCCTCTCTGCAGAAGCCCGTTCATTTGAATTAGGTGTGTTGGAGCAGGAAGACATCTAGCCCAGGACCAGGGTTGGGAAACACTTCTCTATAGCAAGAATACCTCATATTTCTGAGTGCTAATCTGGTAGTGCAGATCAAACTTCTCTGACTCCAGCTGGTGCATCCACTCCCACAATTCTTTAGCTTTCTCCCTGTGGGACATAAACACAGAATTAGTTGTTTATGGAGATGATTAGTATTATTATATTGCTGTTAACAACCTATAATATGACTATAAACACCCATAATGTTTAGAATGTATCATTAGCTTTTGATTTATTACATGCTTTCAGTGTTTAGACAACCAAATACAGGTATGTACCAAAACCACACAATTCAGTTGTCCTAGTAATGTATTATTATAAAAGTACAGTAGTCTGTCATAAACTGAAAATTAAGAGTTCAGATGGAAACAGCAATAGCAATTAGCAATTTAAAACAGCAATATATGTATTATGTTTCCATATTTGGGCTCACTCATTCCACCTTCATTACAATAAAAAGGCTGTGTGTCACTGAATAAAAAGTAACATCTTCCAAAAACAACAAATAATTTAAATACTGCCAGTAAAAAATAAATGTCAGATGGACTTGAAGGTTTTTGCATCTGAACTCCTTATATGGAGCCACACACTTGAGTCTCTCCTGGCTCATGTTGTCGACGTCCAGCGATTTGCGCCTTTCACTCAGAATCTTCTTCTTCTTCTCTCTCTCCGTCTGCCTCTTACCCGTGCGCTTCTCCGCCTGCCGGAGGGAAGGAGAGGCCGTTATGTGCGGCCAACATAATCGCGGCAAACCCCGCCACTCTCTCCCACCCATCGCTTACCACCTTCTGCATGTAGCCTCCAAAATGGAGGCTGGTCAGTGTCTTCTTCTTCTTGGCGTCGTCATCCGCCTTCCTCTTAGCCTCCTCCTCCTCCTTACGAGTCCTCTCGTCCTGACGGGGCAGAGTGTGGTTCCTATTAAGGCACTGACCCTCACAAGCCCCTAACTCCATCCCCAGGGATTGTGAGGGTCCTAAGAGGGTTCTGCACTCTTGTCTTTAATTTACTTGCTCGCTTTGATTAATATTATACATTTTGTTTGTGTGTATGTTTTAAAATGTAAATTGTATAATCCTTGCCTGCAAATACATGTGAATGTTATGGTAATATATGTGTGTTTCTTTTTACATTTTACGTTTGTTGTTTATTGTTTCGGTATGCATGTGCTGTGCTGCAGTGACACGGCCTCTCACCTCCAAGCGCTTCTGTCGTTCTCTGTCCCTTTCGCTGCGGATCCTGTGCTGCTCCGCCCGCTCGGAACGACGCTTTTCCTGTGCAACAGATCAAGCAACCCCCCTTCCTAAAGTAAATGGTCTGCAGAGCCAGCCAGGTGTTTAGAGAGCACTGGCTCTCTGCCCAGGGCACAAAGCGTGTGATAAATCACATGAACCCATCACAAAGAAGGTGTCACTTATGAGATGTGTGCACACACACACACACCCAGCCAGCAGTCCAATAGGTCTAATATAGCCGTCTTATCTCAAACACCTGTGTCTAGACCTGCTCATTATGTAACCGTGTGTGTGTGTGTGTAAAGGGTTTATTTGCCGCTTGCCATGGGCCACTCACAATCCTATCCTTGAGATTAATTATATCCTCCTCCTCTTTCTTCCTGCTCTCGAAGTGGACCTCGATAAGGGTCTGCAACTCTGTCAGGTCCTTCTCCATCCTCTTGCGATGAATATCCTACCAGAGGAGTTGAGCAGGTCAGAGTTATGTCAAGCTACAGGGCTGAAAACATAACCATTACATGAGAGACAGAGTTTTGCTATTGCAGTATAGGCTTGTGCACAATAACACAATGCGTCTTCTCACTGGGTTCCAGTGAGTCGCCCACTCACATCAAAATCCACCTTCTCTCCATCAGGGATCTTTGGTGGGATGAGGTTGGGCATCATAAATGGCCTAGACATCAAATAAGGGGGCAAGAGAGCTGGTAAACTGAAAGGTGTTCATTATATGCTGCAGCCACGCCAAACTAAATGTGTTGAATGCGTGTTTGTGTGTGTGTGCGTTTGTGTGCTTTATTAGAGAACTCACTTGAATTTGGGTTTAGCTTCTTCTTTATTAGTGAGAGAGTGAGCGAGAGACAGACATACAGACAGACAGACAGTGACAAATAATTGGTAATATGCTACAAAATAATAATACATCTAGAAATAAGTAATTAACATAAGTAAAAGTTTAAAAAGTTTAATCTATTTAATATATCTATAATAATAATAATAATAATAATAATAATAATAATAATAATATAATTATTAACATAATTAGTCCAAGGCTTCATAAACACATTATTCTTAACAGGTTATTCAGTGACGTGACACACACACAGGTGCACACACTCAGAATAACACACCACAGCACAGGCCGCCACAAACAGATCTCACGAACACTGTGTGCTATTTTTTTATTTGAGACATATTTCAGACATATTTACCTCCACCCTCCTCTGCTTCCTCTTCTTCATCTGAAACCAGTCCATGAGATTATTTGGGGATTAAATGGACGAGATATTATCGCACAGTATTAATTTAAGCAATATTAAAGGGCATGAGGAAATAACATTGCTTGACATAATAAAGTAACGTTGAGTTGAGTTGAGTTGGGTGCATTTCAATGACATTGATTTAATACTACAACGGCCAACGTACTTTAAAGTCAATCAACAAACAGATTTCAGATGTTAACTCTGCAAACAATATACATGCAATGGCTTTACCTGTTACTGATTTATCTAAATATGCAAACCTCTGTCATGGCATTTCTGTAGTGTTACTGATTTAATAAAATGTATTTATTTTTATATATTTTATTATACTTTTTTATAATATAAATATTGTATAATGTTCTTTCTTTATTTTGTCCCCCTTAGAAAGGTAGGCCTATACTGTAAATAATATACAAACTATATAGATGGATGGTTTTACATTTGTTCTAGTTTTGTAAAGATTCTAGTGAATACTGAAACATTTGTAAAATAAAATGTGTATATGGAAGAATTACAGCGTGCCGGTTGAAAACCTCAATAGGGTGTGTAATCAAAAGACATGCTTCGTCTCAGATAGTGTGTCACGTCGCTTAAGGGCTAAGGGATGTTAATCTAACCAACACACCACATTTGCATGGAGACACGGTGACAGTGACACACCTTTCAGTGGGAGACGATACTGCTGATTCTGCTAAATGCTAAATAACAGTAAATGGCTAATAGTCCTGACTAATCCAGACTAATCCTGAAACAGACAGTCTGACAAGACGTCACCGACTCTGTTAGATGTCTGCCAGCAGTGAGAGCGAGAGCGAGAGAGATTCCCAATTATTATCGTATAGTTCATACCGAACAAAAGTAAAGTTAAAAAGTCATAAGTGTACTTTATATACTGTAGAGAATATACTGTGTATATATATATTGTACCTGTTACATAGTTGTGGTACTACCTAACAAACTCTGAATTGCCTGGGTCTATACTTCCAACATGGAGAGTGCATGGAAATAAAAATAGCAATAATAGCCACAGATTGAATTGCAACAAAATAAAATTTACTTAATTTTTCTATATACTGTGATATTATTTATACTTATTTCAGTCCATTAAATAAGTGAGCCTTTCCACATTTATTTCCTGCATCTGCATTTACTTAACATAGCATTTATTTCACATTTTTCATCTCTCCCATAGGAGAAACAATGCAAGTCCGAAAGAAAAAAAATCAGTTTACTTAATACAAATATTTCTTACATGTACAAATAGTTCTAATTTCCTATTTAAGAAATAACATTTAGATATAAACTCCAATTACAATCTATATCAGAATGTCAAGTCAAACCATGGCCATTATTTTGGCAACTGATATCTCCATGAGGGACATGCATTAGCCTAGAATGCTATACTTTAGGCTGCAATTGAGAACATCATGGCTCTCTGGGAAACAACTGTATTTTGTTCTTCCTAATAATTATTCCTAGTAAGTGATATGTCCAGAGTCCATAAGCAAGTTAGAAATACTGTATATGGCTATAAGTGCATTCTTCACCTTCACCTTGCTCTTCATTGGTATCTTCCTCTGCTTCCTGCTCACCAGCAGGCTCTGCCTCTGAAAAGAAAACCAGTAGACAGTAACGTATGTTATGGACATGATATGTGGCAGATGGGTCATGAAGCCTGAGTCTGAACAACAACAACAATAATAACAACAGTAATAACAACAACAACAGCAACAACAACAATAACAACAACAATAATAACAACAATAACAACAACAACAACAATGATAAAAAAATAATAACAATAATAATATTAATAATCGCAATAATAATAATAATAATAATAATAATAACAATAATAATATTAATAATATAAATCTTTGTGACTATTTCATTATATTATATTGAATTAATCTACTATTTTTGTATTATCTTTTTATTTTTTTAAACAATGCCTTGACTCAGGTGAAAGTGAACTGACAATATGTGTGCGTGTGTGTGTGTGTGCGCGCACCAGAGAGAAGACTGTTGTTGTCGCTGCGTGTCAGACACAGATATCAGTGTTCTCAGTCCACAGTGAGCTAACCTCCTCTGGCATTTTTAACAGATAACACTCAAGTCCCGGGGGAGCATGCGGGGAAGAAGGATAACGTGTGTGTGTGTGTGTGTGTGTGTGTGTGTGTGTGTGTGTGTGTGTGTGTGCGTGTGTGCGTGCGTGTGTGTGTGTGCGTGTGTGTGTGTCTGTGGAGGAGAACACGGCGACAGTGGGGCCGTGTTGAAAACAGCCTGTGGCTCTGAAACGAATATTCATCTCACGCGCCTCTCCTCCGGGTACCGGGGCTCGTATGTAGGGCATGCAGCAGGTTGTGTCGGGGACTTGGGCAGGGGAACGCAACCAGCACGCTCACGCTGCCCTTGTTCCACTTTGAAAGCAGTGCGCAGCTCGTGGACACGAAACAAACGTTTCCATTTCAGGTCTGAGCCAGAAAACGGTCTATTTTTACGTTTTCATTAGAGGAGTTAGACGTCGTTCATGCCACTCACCCCATTCCCGTTACACATCTCTCCAGGCGGCCAGGTGGAGATGACATTGCAGCCTGTTACTCCATTCGGGTGCCCTCGCGGTAGGAATCACGCACGACACTCGTCAATATTAATCCATCATTCCTTCAAAACACAGATAAATCCACCTGTCTGTCTCGGACCTCTCCAGTGGTCGGTGGGTTACTATTCCTCTTCTGTCAAAATGTCAGCAACACTGTTATACCGCCGGAGACGGGTTGACGTGTAAACATGAGGTTGGTTAAATCCAAAAGGTACGTTTGGAATCTCCGGCAGCCCTCGCGCGTTCCGCAGTGAGGGCTAGTGGACAGGTCCGCGCGCCTCCTCCTCCTCCTCCTCCTCCTCCTCCTCCTCCTCCTACCTCGCTCGCTGATTCTTGGGAGACTGAAAAGGGAAATCCGTCACAATAACCTGAACACACATACGCACTTGCTCGCGCGTCGTCTCCCTTTTCAGAGTCTCTCGCGCGCTCGCTTTTTCCCCAAGACACACACACACACACACACACACACACGCGCGCGCGCGCGCGTGTACGCACACAGTAGCCTTTAAACACTTTCAAAACGCACTGCTTTATAACTACAAACAACTGAGCAACCAAGTTAACCGTACGCTATTTATAGATTTTAAATCGCACCGCGTCATGATAAAGGTAAAATGTCTCAGCTCCGTCGAGCTGAGCTGAGCAGCGACCGCGCGCTCTGGCTGGTAAATATGCTGGGGTTTTTACCCAACAGCCCGCCTACGCTTGGCTGGCAAAGGTAACTACACATCATCAGCCCAGTTAATTAAACATACACTGATGGGCACGCCGATGTTGAATGAGTCGGTGGAGACTGGCTGCAGTGACTTCATCTTCCCATATACACATCATTAAAAAGAGATGCGACGACCTGTGCGCGCCGGTAAATGTTTCTGCAAACCACCTCCAACTTCATAGCTCATTAAAACTGATCTCTCTGTGTGTCTCTCTCACTCCCTCCCCCTCTCCCTCTCTCTCTCTCAACCGTTTTCAGCTTTCGGGTAGCCTGCATACGGTCTCGGAATTTTGGAAGCTAACCTTGTGCGTAACAAATCCGTGCGCGTTCAAGGGCGAGAGAGAAAAGAGGTGTGTATGTGGGGCGGGGGGGGTTTTAATGCTATTGACGGCAATGCATGCGCGTGTCAAACCAGTCAGTTCCCTCGCGCGGTGCTCGCCTCCGCTCGCTATTATTGCACACATGGCACGATAACATTTTTAATATCTACCGAATGCTTCCCAGACTTCCCGCCTGTTACATTCAAAACTATGATCCATCAGATTACTGCACTGAGCCGTTAATTGCCTTTACCGTTGATCTGTCACGTTCCCGCATTTGTACAGAGGCTTGTTAAATGTCATGAGAGAGATAAGGCAAGAACATAAAAACAAACAAAACAAAAAAAGGCATGTGCATGACACCAATGAATTAGTCTCAATTAAAGCCCAATTGACAGATCAAAACTGCAGCACAGGGGTTTCACAGGGAGTCTGAACATTTCTCCAGTCCCTCTCTCCATGTGATTTACATTGGAGTCCCCAGGGCATAGTCACATGGGGTCATGACTGCAGGCCCATGGCTCTGAGTCTGACTGTTATAAGCTCACTGCCACTTCAATAAAGCCTATATGTGGTCCTTTCAAGAAAAGCCTTTGATCAAACACCACCATAACCACACCATAAACCCATACCTGGAATAAAAGCCTCCGCCTGTTGTAGTCCTATTCTTCTACGTATGGCCCAAGCCTTGGAGGCTTGTGAAGAATGACCATGAAACATCGGTTGCATAACACATATATAATAGAGTGCAAACAGACCACATGATGAGTAGATAATGGTCTACTTTTCTTTCAAGGAAAGCTAGTCTAAGAGAATATTTAGCTCTCTCGCTTCCTCACTTTCATAATCTCCCTTTGTTTTTCCCTCTGTCTTTGACATTAGGGTACTTCTGCCATTTTTGGACTATCACAGATTCAGGACTGGACACCCTCAAGAGGTCATACACTGGAGATTTGTAGCAAATGTAATGCTAATAATAGTAGCCTATATGCATTGTGGCTTGGCTTTTTTCACCATTAAAAGTATACATTTGCAATTGTATTTCCTATTTACACAGCATACTGTATCATTCCAAGCAACAATTTATTTTAGAACATTTTTTAAATTGTAACCATAGGATTACACATACACACACTGTTGTGAATGTAATACATTTTTAATAGTGGAATCCCTAATTGTATCATAATAAGAACATGCCTGTTATAATTTATCAAATGGATCTGTCAACATGCATCTGTAATACCAGTGATGGTTCCAATGCGGAGTGAGCAGAGTGGTTGTGGTAAACAGGAGCAGACGAGACAGTCTCATCTGTCATAAACAAGTCATAAACAGTCAGTAGTCCAAAAAAACAGAGGTCTGAAAAACAGCGGACAGTTTTTCCACAGTAAAACAAAAAAAAAACTGTAAAACAAAAAATATATATTTTTACATTTTTCCCAAATTAATTTTACTATATATTTTTTTTCTGTATTTCAAAATGATACGAAATCATATTCAATTTACAAGAATATATTGTTTATTTAAGTGTGTCATGTGATTTAACAAAATAATGCTTTATAAATTTAATACATTAACATTACGTTTTTTAACTGCTTTTAAATGACAATTTTACAGAACTATCTGTAAAAAAAAAAGATGCATGTCCCTTTAAAACTTTTGACTGAGCGGCCAATCACGGGCCACAACAGGGGCGTGGTTTCTGCATTTTGTGCAAAACCATGAGGGAAAACCAGCCCAAGAGTAGTAGAGATACATCCAATTTTGTCAGCATGTTAGTAAGTCTCCCCACCACAACATTTGAAATTTTTGTCTTTGTAGGTGGTGTCATTTTGAGTCTGGGGTCCTAGCCCTTGGTGGAGTTTTACACAAATGGATTTTGATGTGAAAAGCTGTCTAAATGAACGGGGGTTCTCTGTATAACTCTGTGAAGTTTTATATGTGAATGGTCTTACATTTATGTTTTAATATAACAGTAAATATCTGTACTAAAACATTTATAAACGTAATTACTCGGTTTTTTGAAGGGTTATGGCTGTATTCTTACAAGGAATTATAAGGATTTTTCTTGTAGTAATTCTACAGAGAATTACCTTTTTTACAGTTTTCTAGCTTTTTTAACAGAACAGTATTTTCTTCATTATTATTTTTTAACGGTCATTTTCTGGCGCCGCTGCCACCAGAAAATCTCTGTTTTTTCACAATATTTATTTTTACAGTGTAAACTACACATAGGGACTAGACTAGAATTAAAACTTGAACAAGCATGCAAGTACCAGGCTAAGGCGACGGTAAAGACAAGAAGCAGGCAAGGCAGAATTCTATAACGGAAAACAAAGTCAGACATCAGCTGGAAATAACGCCTAAAATACAAAGGCTAGAGGCTCAGCAAAGTTTCAAACAATACCTCACAACCAGACAGGGCGAGGGAGGCTGCACTAAATACAATGTCCAAACAAGAGAGCAGGCGAGTAACACAGGTGTTAGTATTCTGGTGAGAGTGCATGACGTGGAGGGCCGGGGCTCGGCCATAGAGAGAGACAGAGGAGTGGCAAGAACCGGAGATGGGTGACGGACCTGTTGGGGCTCGGACATGACTCAACAGCACATTAAACAGAAGTTGCGTTCCCCATGTTTGGCTCCCATTGCTTTCCTATGCATGCCGTGGGGCCGTTTATTCATCCGTCATTCATATTGCCTGAGTTAATTTGACAAGGCTGCTGCTAATAACTCACCTCAACAGGTTGGTAGTTATAAATTATCCCTAAGACATGGGAGGCTCATTTCCACTGTGAAGTGCATGTCTCTGACTCTGTGTCATCACTTAGAGACAGCAGGTCATTCCATTAATTATGTTTGGATTACATTCAAAGTAATAATAGCTGTATGAATCAGGGTGTGGGAAACAAAACTGCTCAAATTAAAACAATTCCCAATATGAAAGCTGCATGCAGTAAAAATGCACCAATATACAAACAAACAAATAAATGTATTGCAAGAAAATATTACACAAGCCTCTGACAAAAAAAAAAAAAAAAATGATGTGGGCAATTTTAGTATCCATGGTAACGGACTTTTCAGAGTGTCACCACTTTTGTTATGGCAGAAGCGCAACCCAGTTATATAAAGTGAATGTGTTGCTAGCTGTGCTAAGTCCTACACTAGCCTCTCATTCATAACTGTGCCATGCTAACCAACATGGCACAGCATGCCAGCTAACATATAGCTCGCAGGACACTATACTGTACCTTCACATATAGTTCTGGTGATCAAACTAAATTACTACACCGCACCAAATATTAAACTACACTATACTATTTACCTGGCTATTTATAAAGATGCTAAGGCCTACTGTAGGCTTATTGAAATGTGTTACACAGCACCAGTGAACTATACGATAGTCAGATAGAGAGACACCTACATAACAGTCGCTATATCTTCTTTTCTCCCACAGTACACCAAGGAAGTGCCAAAAGCAAATACATTGTACTGTAGCTGTGGAGATTTAAATAGACTCAGGAAATGATTCACCCAGTCAATAAACAGCACTAAAATAAACATGAATTCAACCTGCCAGGTTGTAACACTGGCATTTACTGAGATATAGATATTCCCTGTAGTGTCTTTTGGATTTACCTTCTTTCCCCCTCCCTCCCTCCCTCCTTCCTTCCTCCCTTCCTTATTTCCTTCCTTCCTTCCTACAGAGTGTGAGTGACCTGGAATAAGCATTATAGCTCCGGTGGACCACAGTGCCTCTAGCTGCCAGACCGGGGCAGTACGGAGCATTAGAGTCAAGAACCGGGGCATATAGTCTTTTGGGGCTACTTCGAACTCATAAGGTCCTTTGAAAACCATTTGTCTCCACAAAGAGCTGATGATATGTGATTAGAGTCACCGCCGGTCACAGCTCAACACAAACAAGCTTCGTATACGTGCAGACTCAGACACTGATGGGCCAGTTCTAGTGGACCAACCAGCCATTAGTCTCTTTTATTGCAGTAATTTAATGCCTAACGAGCAAAGTAGGGTTTAGGGAGCTTTGGCTGACACCAACAGCTCTGTGGTTGAGATATTACTGCACCGAAGCACTTTTGCCTTTAGAACAAAGCGTGCCAGTAATCTTGGTGGGCAGTACAACCTACAGCAGCATGACGTAAATATATACATGTACTGTAGTATAGGAAAATGCATGTAATGATCACAGGTATGTGCTAAAGATATGCAGAAAAGGTTCTATATTTGCATGGTCATTATCATAAATAAATAAAAAGATACTGTATATAGCCATGATGTAGAGTATTTTAGAAAAATGTGTGTACTGCTTTAGCATTTAGCATGTTATTTATTTGCATATTGAGATTTATTTAGATATGAATAAAAACTCTTTAGGTTGTTCTCTCTGTTTGTCTGAATGCATACTAACCGCTCAGTCACATGAGGGATGAAGGGAATGTCCTAATCTTGGAAGAAAGCTTTTTCTCCACTAGTTCACGATTTGAATAATTTAGGCAAAACACACACACACACGCACATACATGCACACACACACACGCACACACACACACACACACACACACACACTTGTGCATGGATCAGAGCATAGCCTGGTACCAAATTGGACTGCTCATAAATTAAGTGCTCTATAGGAATGGTCATTTGTGTATTCAGAGCGGTACATTCTTTGGGCCCTCAGTGTGCATGCCGGGCACTTTGGCCAAGAAACAGAGCGTTCAACAAATGTTTGAAACAGTGGCCAAATCAACCTAATTGGTTCACTCCAGTTGAAAATAGCTACTCCTCAAGCCACATTTATTGAAAGTCTCTCTATTTACAGTGGGGCTAGAGGGTGCATAACTGTAGCTTAAACAAAAACAAAGACTAACAGGCTGCTATTTATCACACAAAATTATTACAACAATGGCTCACAGAAGTGATAATAGTACAGCTCAAAATGCAAATGCAGCAATACAAAGTTTCACAAATCTTACTTTCCATCTACACATTAAGCCTATAGTGTAACTGCACACCAGCTCTGAGTCTGACTCCACCACAATTTAAAAAATGCGTCAAAGAGGGGAGGGCTGAATATGTTATCTGAATAAGGCTCAATATTAAAGTGTAACTGCACCCTTAAAGGTGTTTTTTGAGCAGTAAACAAAGTTATAGGATTTATCTGTGATGAGACACAAAATTCCCTTTTTTTTTTAAATCTGCATTTAATGGAATCAAAACAGAACTACATGTCATATCTGTTAAAACCTGGACGGCTGGTTTTCATCGGTACACTTGGTATGCTCTTACGCCATTAAATTCAAATGTTACCGTTAATGTAAATCACAGATCAGCCCTATTACTTAGTTTACAGCTAAAAAAACACATTTGATGCAGGTACACTTTAAAGCTTGATCCATTTTCGACTTGCACCTCATTTTTGCTGATAAAGCTGATGCACTCTGACCAAGCTATTATTGATTTCTCAATTATTACAGAAATTTTCTCTGTTGCCTAGACACACTCATCTCCAATAGAATCATTTAAGCACCCTGACACACCACAAAAATCAATATCTACCTTTTTACACCCATGTGGTGAAACAGTGCCAGATATCTCCTTTATTAATAGCCATAATCCTGCACAATACAACTTTAGTTAGCACACTGTTAGTTACAACACATACTGTACAACATATGGATCGGGTAAATGCATTTTTCCATTACTAAAGGGTTCTATAAAGTGTGTGTGCGCACACACATGCTTATTGTGCTCAATGTGTACAGTATACACAGTTCCATGTTGGGTGCTTTTTGCCTTTTACAGTGGTTGGATTGTGCTGTGCACTATTGGCGTAATATGCTCAACAATAGAAGCACCCAGATCAGTAACTCTTTTGTCTGCTGCAACTCATGAATGAGATGAGAGAATTTAGTCTCTCTCGTCTCTCTCACTATGTGTTTAAGGCATGGTAAATATGAAGGATTATTTTTTTATTTATATGACTCAACAATGAACAATACTAGGGTGAAAATTTATCCAACCATTATCCAAACACAATCAGTATAAATATAGATATAGCCTCCCTGACCTTAAACATCCAAACCACATACTGATACAATTTAGTATACATTTATAGATTTATAAATAGATTTATGAATTGAATTAATTAAACATAAAATGCAGTGTACAGTATTATTATAAAAATGACACAGTATGTTATTGGAAACCTTTTTCACTTTTTAATTTGCATAGCCACTCTTGAAAGCGGACCAATCAGCGACCATTGGGGATGGTGCAAGAGCCAGATGAAGCAACACACTTGTGACAACACCAATTAGTTAAAGGCTCCAACAGTTTTAAAATCAAGCCATTAGAATGCAAAAATTGTAAACAATCGCCAACAGGGTGTGTCCAGACCTTATTCAAAAAGTTAATTTTGGATCTGGTTACAACAGGCCAAAAGGACACCCCTACAGTATATGAAACAATGGGCTACACGGTGGTCCAGTTGATAGCACTGTGGCCTCACAGCAAGAAGGTCCAGGGTTCAAACCCCAGTTGACCTGGCCTTTCTGTGTGGAGTTTGCATATTCTCCCCATGTCTGTTTCCTCTGGGTGCTCCAGTTTCCCTGACTATCAAAAACATGTCAGGTTCACCCTCCAGTCAGTGCTGTTGACCAGACACTGGCCTCAATCTGGAGTCAGTCCATGGGCACTGCATGAGTGGCTGCCCTTTGGGGATGGGTTAAATGCAGAATGAATTTCTCCTAAGGGGGATTAATAAAGTATGATTTAATCAGACTTCCTATCTATGTTCCAAATGCAAAATTGGGTTTATATGCCACTTCTTTGTCTTTCCGAATGAAACCCTTCCGATTGAAGATTTCAGGTTACTTGTTTACATGTGCCGTTGTAATTAACGGTCAGCTATTGCGAACTAATTGTATGCTAATACACATTTAGTAAAATTCACCAAATATCTCCTCATATTTAACTATCTTACTTTTCTCTGTGCGTGTTGAAAAAATTATCTGATTCTTCTACACAGTCCTGGCTCCGTAAATAGGAACATAAACAAAGTGCCAAACACGGCTCACATTAACAAAGCGTAGTACTACACTTTGCTTCACAATGCATTTCGATGTGTGAGGGGGCGGAGCGCTACTGTTTTGAAGTTAGCAATAAAAAAAACTAAATGCCTTAAATCGGAATAGAAGTTAAACATGCACACATTATGTAGGTTCGGTAATGTAACATGTACCTCTTGCAAAAAGGCTAAAACCGGCTATTCTCTGTCGCAGACAAGTCAGGGAGAGTGAGGCTGTTTGTGTGACTGTGTGACTATATTAGCTCCCATTCACTTATTTTTGCACTCCGCAATTATTTTGTCACGACTTTGTACATTGACTGTGCAGAATAGCATACCGTCTTGCCTCCAATCAATTTGGCACAGGATGGCAGGGTCCGACTCTACGCTTGAAGCAGCCGTGACTTGTGGTGATGAATGGTAATGCAGTCAGAAGACCCAGCTGCAATACACACCCCATTCATAGTTTTTAAACCCTACAAAATAGATTATACTTTTAGTGCAAATACTAAATATTAAACAAAACATGGAGCACATGCACGAGTGTTGAGTTCGGAACTCCAGTGTTGCAGGCTGTGATGCACTCTTCTGTTTGCAGTGTTAATATGGAGCACTTTCATTCGGGTCAGTCTTTATTCAAGATTCCAGTCAGATTAAAAGGGTCCATGTAAATGCAGCTAGTGACTACAAGGCCACTCCTAAACGAGCTGAACTCACTCCAGCTGTTTCTCGACTATATTTCTCAAAGTCTCCAGCTGCTTCTGTCAAGGCCTAATTATTTCCCCCTCCTACAGTGACACACACAGAAAGAGGTAGACAGATGCTGTTTTGGAACTCCTTGGTATGCCCTACAGTACACAGTTAAATATCTAGCCCATATTGCATAATGACAGGAGGTACTACTGTACCGTTACAACCCATGCAGCCAGTTTGGATACAATCCCAGCAGAGAGACTGTTGTTGTTACAACCTGGCTCCAAGGATGCCACATAAAAAGAGAGATGCCACACGTGTCTAAAGAAAAACAATGGTAATCTATTAATTTGACATAACACAAAATAAAACCAGCAACGAGGTGTCTGTTAAGTGAGACTATTGAGTTGTATGTGTTGTATGCTTATCAAATAAACCAGAAAGCAAACAAACAAAAAATGTGTGGTGCCAGGAGGGATGGAGACACAAGGATGCTCCCAGCACACATGGTCTGGCAGAGCCAGCTTTACATACGTAAAGTCTGGGACACAGCGCTGGCTAACTGCGTCACTGCTTCACACGCGAGGTGTTTTGATTGACGTGCACAACGACCAACCACGTAACTCAATGACCAAGTCGGACATTAAACTTGCAGTGAGGAAAACTAAACAACGGGAGTCTGGCTGTTTACAGGTCTTGTAAATCTGTAAAATTATAGGCTACGGTTACTGATTAAAATTTAGAATTAGAATTAGAATTAGAATTTTTGTCTGTGTGGTTCTGTGCGTGCATGTGTGTGTGTGTGTGTGCACATGCATGTGTTAAAAGTGTGTGAGAGCCCTGTTATAATAACTACCGTTTCCTCCCCACAGTGTCCAGAATGTGCTCATTAGAATTCAGCTTCTGTACTATTTAAATATTACAGAGACTAATTAGTTCACTCCCAAGGTTATAGACGTGAAATTTGAAACGATAATGTTTGTAATGTTACTGCTCTTACTTCTTGACTTCGAGTATTCAAGTGTCAGTTATACAGAACCAGGCTCACATTAGCACATCACCTTTAACACAAGTGGCCCCTCACGCTGAAACTGCTGTTTCAGAGAAGCCTGCAATTTAGTCAGTGTTGCCTCATTGCTCTCATATCAAAACAAAAACACAGTCATTCACGCGCACGCACACACACACGCACGCACGCACACACGCACACGCACACACACGCTCACATTTTTGGGATTTGCGTAAATTATTATTGTGGTTTGATTTGCTAATCTAGAAAAGATATTAAGCAAAAGAAGTGTGGCCTAATAGCACATCTTTTTGCATTCATCTTTTAAAGGTCTCAATAACCTCCTCTAAGAGGAAGCCCATTTGGAGCCCATCGTCCTCACAGTATGCTCATATTGGAGGGATGCTTTCCCCATTGTGCGCATGCCTCGTTGACCACAAATACCATTTGCTCAATTCACAAGATATTACGGCTAATGCTAACATTGCAGGTCTCCTATAAAGACAATTTGTATAACTGTTTTAGGCTACAGTAAGACTATCAAAATAAATGTACCCATATCATCCCACCATGTGTGATCCACTTATTGAACAGAATGCATCCAGTCTCTTTACAAGCAATAGGCCTACACAGAAAAGCAATGCAGTCTAGTAATAATTTACCTTAGTTTCAAGTACACACCCAAGTGTGTCTCGGAACGGGCAGGGGGCTCAGCTGATGTTCAAGGACGCAAGAAGTGGGATCATGTACTGACTGACGTAGCAGGGATATTGCATTCCTGTCTGTCAAACTGTAGCTCTCCTTGACCTGCTGCAGAGCTTTATCCAGGGGTAGCCTCAGTTAACCCCGCACTTCCCCCTCCTTCCCCAGAAGAAAATGTACGTGATCCAAACACAAATGCATCGGCTGCGATCCGTCTGGCGTTCAGCCTAAAAACATATTCATGCGCATCCAGCTGTTCCCCCTTCTGCGTACGGGAAGTGGTGATTTGGCTTTAGACGGTCGTGCTCTGATTCGGAGAGGCGAGAACAAGCATAGCCTATACGCATGCAAGCAGCTGGCTTTGGGAAAGTTTGAGATTCTTCGTTTTGAAGAGGAGAGACATCTGTTGCCTAATTTAAACCCCTTCCCTGTGGCAACGTTAGGGTGCCCCACACAGGCCCGCAGGTCATTACGGTCTTGTAACTGTCACGCATGGTGCCTATGTTTGATAGCGAACAAGCTGCCCGCCTTGAGGTCTTAAGCGTCGTGCAGAGTATAGTCTCATGATGGTTGGCAAGATTACTGTTTTGGCCGCTGGCTGTGCAGAATAAGTAGACATGCCAGTGCTATCACCAAACTGTTTGCTGATTGTAACATTGTGAACCAATTTAAAGTACTAAATAAATAAAATAATTAATTGCATATGTCGAATTTCCACTACTGTATAAAGCCAATTAGCAGCAAATGTGGTGAACTGTTTTAAGCTTTTAGAAATAAACTAGACCTACGCCTATGTGATTTTGAAAGAAACTGCAGTTAATGAGGTATTGTTCACAGTGTCCTGGAAATATTGTGCGTGTCCACCTGGCTAACACATACAGCGTAATGAGCGCATTAATGTTATCACTCAGAGAAGGGCAAGGTCGCCAGGTAGCCCTATTCAGATCCAGGGAAGATGCTGAAGATAGTTAGTGTCTGCTTTGTGTTTGTCATGGGGTGGTTCCATCTAGTGGACATTACAAGTATTGCTACGTTATTAGAGCTAATTAGCTGGATATGAAACAATCAGTAGATTTGTTGTAGGTGCTTTTATTGCAACAGCCACCAATGCACACAGTTCGCTAAGCTGCTAAGCCTTAACACTCTTGTTTGTCTCGCTTTGACATTAGGTCCAGACAAGAAACGCAAAAGGGCAAAGACACAATAATCAAACATAATAACAAATACTTACCTAAAACTGTAAGTCTGTTGGACGAGCGGCGACTTCCTTGTGATGTAGCCATGACAGACAACCCCCTCCCTACCCGCGGGCCCGTGCACCTGCGATTTCCAGTCGTGACTCGTGAGTGAGACACAGCTCCCCCGGTAATTGATGTGATCAGTTCTCAACGGAGTGCGTGGAACTCAAGCCCCCGGGTCGGCCACAAAAGAATAGCTGTCGTTAAATATTCATTCCCCGTCCGCGGCGCACTTTTCCTCCCGGCCAGGCCAGCAAATGAGACAGGACATGTGCATGGCTAAGGAAAGATGATTTATCGGAATCTTTCAGTGTTGCGTATTTTTCTACCAGAGGATGGAGAAATGTGACTATGAAGCACCGGTGACGTGATAGAACAACTAAAAGGCTGGGTGTGTCGTGGAAAAGGTAGGGCCGGTCTTGACACCTGACCCCACCCCCAACCCTTCCACCTACTCCCTCTCTAGATAGACTACCCTCTGCAACAGTCATCATGTCTGCCTGTATTCCACCAATGTCGCTAGTCTGTCAACACACAAAATACAGGCCTAAAGGTGGTGGTGAGAGTGTTGGCTGTGTCGTGTAAATGATTAGACATCACCTGTACTAGGTAGACTACAGTTGGCTACTGTAATAAGTTTTGGCCTTATTACAGTAGCCTACTGTACTTCCAGAACACAGAGCCTACCCATCAACCGTGGCCTAAGCGTTGCAGGTTTAACACTGGTCCACTAGGTAGCAGCAGATTACTTGAGTGTGTGTGTGCGCGCCCGTGTGTGTGTGTGTGTGTGTGTGTGTGTGTGTGTGTGCGTGCGTGCGTGCGTGCGTGCGTGCGTGCGTGTGTGTGTG
>JAODUE010022170.1:0-14958 GCA_027564755.1 Amblyopsis hoosieri | reverse complement strand
TGGCTTAGTTGTGTTAGATTTAGACAGAAAAGTAAGATGTGTGGCTTAGTTGTGTTAGATTTAGACAGAAAAGTAAGATGTGTGGCTGAGGAAGAGAACAACAGTGGAGATGGAAGAGGAAACATTAGCGGCCAAAAAGAATGCCTCCTCGGTAGCTTGGAAATACGGTTGTCAGTTGAAAACGTTCAAACATAACTTATATTATGAATCTATTTTGATGTATTTTCCCATAACTTGTGTTAGGGTTAGGTCTAACCCTATGCATAAGCAGGTTATATTTAATAATATCGAAAGTAATATAGATATTTCTGTTTTCATGGTCAATATCGCAATATCACATTTTGTCAGTATCGTGCAACCCTAAATCAAATGAGTGTAGACAAAGGCCAATTAACAATAATGAAGTCATTGAAACAGTTCACATGGGTGAAGGCCAACTTGGATGTGTGTGTGAGTGACCATACTCTGCTTGTCCTCTCGGTCACAGAGGCGGTCCTGGGCTTTCCTGAAGACACGCAGGTGGGTGGCAAAGTCATCCACCAGGCGGGTGGTAAAGTAAGGCTGCCAGTCCACCTCTTTGGACCTACACAGACGGAGACACAGAGAAACAATAAGCTAGGTGTGTGTGTGTGCGTGTGCGTGTGCGTGTGCGTGTGTGTGTGCGCGCGCACGCGCGCGTGCGTGCGTGTGAATGTTAGCTTGTTACCGCGTGGAGAACTGAACGAGGGCGTTTTGTAGTGTCTGTCTGATCTCCAGCAGGAAGGACTCATCCTCGCTCAGAGTGTAGTACCAGTACTGGATGTAGTCCCTCAGAGCAAACTGGATGACCTGGGACACACAGCACCCAGTGAGACAGGGAACAGGATAAAGGAGTGATAGAGTGTTAGAGGTAGAGAGAGACAGACAGACAGAGGAATGACAGTGTTAGAGGTAGAGAAGGATAGACAGAGGAATGACAGTGATAGAGGTAGAGAGAGGGATAGACAGACAGACAGACAGACAGACGAATTGGTGAAAGACATGGTAAAAGAGTTGTTACAGGTTATGCCCCCCACCCAGCCAGCTCAGACTCAAGCCTAGTTTATACTTGACGGAGTCGCAACGGCGCGACGGCGTGTTGGATCTTCTTTAATATAATATAATGCAAACCACACTTGTGAATATTTTCCGAATAGGCATTAGCTAGCTGCCACGCTGAACAGCTAAATACAGCAGAATTGAAACATTAAATAGCCTTATTTCTGTTGCTGTGCGAAGGTCGGAAACCTCCCGTTCAAATAACACGTCACCTCACGTATGAACTATGGGCACTTCTCTTTAGAGGCTGGTAGATTTGAAGAATATGCATTGCCTTTGGCATTCTTAGCATCATCGCTGAAGCAGAATTAAAACAGAAAATATGGATAGTTGGAAACCCACTGTTCTAAAATTGCCACGTCTAGTCTTACATGTGCTTCTCTAGAGTAGAGGTTTATTAAGATAATGTAATCATTGTCCTGCTATAATATCCAGTCTGATTCGACTATTAAGACAAGAGAAATGTGTTATGAAATGTTGTTTGGTAGACTGACTTTTTATTTACAAACTGGTAAACAGCAAGAACCATTTATGATTATCATTTAGATGTAGGGTATCTATGTAGGATACTATGCTTTTCTTCAGCGGGCGAACCGACAGAATCGGCCCTATGTGCTGGTTCTTTCTCGTGAAAGTAACACCAAAACATCCAGTGTTCCTTGAAAAGTAATAAACTGTAACAGAGTTGTAGGCTACACACTCAAAACAATAGAAAATACAGGAGTTCGCACAACTTCCTCAAAAACACTGTGCCGTTCCTAGTTCCTACTCATTTTTGTATACAGATGAGCAGCAGAGCTAAGTATGTGGGCTGCGCCCATGAAAAATGTGCCAATTCTTCTCTGACAATGACAAAAATCTTTTCATTGATGTTGACTCTTGTTGGCTGGATTGGATGACTGAAGAAACAAGTCACATTGGCAATCTAACAATGTATTCATTTAACAGGAGCGTCAGTAGCGTGTGGAAGAACCATACTCAGCCACAACAGCCTGGCACCTCCTCCACTCCTACTGTTGTAGGATAGCATCCCATTCTTCAACCAGCATTTGTCGTAAGTCAGCCAACATGGTTATGTTGGTCACTCTGGCACGAACAGCACACCCAAGCTGATCCCACACATTTCCTTACTTTTTGTGTGTAGTTTATTTGCATGTAGTTTGTTATATTATGTTATATGCTACAGTATTCTGGGATTCTTTTGCAAGCCAGCCTCGGGTGGACGTAACAATTACAATAACCAAAAGTGACTTATATTCATTTTACATCCTTTGAAACTATAAACTGTGACGGTACAGCAAAGAAACCCTAATGACGTGTCATTAGCTCTATCATTAGCTCTGTCATTAGCTCTAACATGCACACAAACACACACACACACACACACACAAGCTGAGCCACTTGATCAATTTAGACCAAAGGAAGATTATAATCTAATTCTAAGTAATTCCATCTACCACAGAAACAGATCTTCCGTCTGTAAAGGCCAGTAATGATCACATTCATATACAATATTAAATGAAAACACAGAAAGGGTTAAAAGAGGCCATAGATTATGTCTAACAAGCATGACACGCGGGGTTACACCATGTCATCGGCATGCATAGCGGTGCATGGGGACTCCAGAAAGAAAAGAAAAAAAACCCTAACAGATGGCATCCTGGGGAATGAAGAGCAGTGACTTGTGTCAGCTGACCATCACAAACTGCTGCGTCGGCACTTAACTGCCGGCCTCTATTCTTCTTTTTTTTTTTTTTTTATAAACCTGTCAGCAGCCAGCGTACAAAGGCCAGTAAGCCTGTTTGCTGTAACAGACGGGCCCATCATAAAAGAGGGAGACATGTGCAGCTACAGCATGTAGCAGCAGCTTGGCCAAGCTAGCAGGGGAATTGCATTATGACGTTGCATAAGCCACACGACGGACATATGACTTCATGCAGGCCTGCCAGCTCAACAATACCGCACCTTTCAGTTCAACTTTCCCTCTGACAAGCAGTGTTGGGCAGTAACTAGTTAAATAGTAACTTACTGTAATGTTATTACTTTTTTCAGTAACTAGTAGTGTAACTAATTACTATTTCCAAAACAGTAATAATATTACAATTACTAATACAAGTAACTAATAGTTACTACATTACAAGAACAAGATTTCTGGTCCTAGCAAACTTAGGGTAGGCTAAATTAACCAACCTGTCCAATCATCTGGTTTGAGAGGCTGCAATGTTTTCACTTTAGCTGATTGTTGACTCCTAAGGTTAATTATTGTTCCAATAAAGAGGATTCAATTCTAAAATGAGCTGGCTACACAGGTTGTCATTTTTCCGAAGGGGCGAGGCAGGGTAGTGGATTGTGAAAGTAATATAGTAATGTAACTAGTAAATAGTAATGTAACTAGTAATGTAACTAATTACTTTTAATACTCTGTAATAAGTAAAGTAATATTATTACTTTTTGAAGGAGTAATGAGTAACGTATTACAATTCCTGAGTAGCTTTCCCTACACTGCTGACAAGGCATAGGACATGTCGGTTGAGACTAATCCAGTAACACTTCCTGTGTGGATAGGGAGCCACGGTGATATTTCTCAAAACACATAAACGGTAATCGGTTGTCGTATGGCTGCGGCTGGAGCTCCACCACGCACGCACGCACGCACGCACGCAAGCACGCACGCACACGCACACGCACACACACACACACACAGATCCATACCTGCTGTAGTGGCTCATCTATGAAGCTGGAGCCAGTCAGTCTCCTGTCAATCTTTATGGGCTTCAGCTCAAGCTTCATCTCATCCAGCGTCTGCAGGAGAGGCCGAGAGAGTATAAAGAGGAAGGGAGGAAGCGGGAGACCATTAAGGTAGTTTGAAAGCACAATTAAACCTACATTACCCTTCATCATATGCACAACATTAAACCAGCTATGGGCCTCGAAGCAGGAAGCTGATATACATCTGAATGAGTACTGGCAAGGTCACAGCGTTAGTGCATGTGCCAGTATCGGTGTTTATTTGCGTGTGTGTTTTGTGTGCGTGCTGACCTTCAGTATGCCAGTTTGTGTGGGAGGCAGGTACGAGTGCTCACACTTTTCCAGGTGCTTCTCTGAGTTGATCTTCCCATAGAGAAGGGTGACAGCAAAACCCCTGGGACAGATGTGACAACATGGGTGCTTTACAATACTGCAAAACACTAGCTAACACGGCTGAGAAAGAATATTATACTGTATTCTCAGTATGGCTTAAAGATAGGGAATATTTCACCTCCAATGTATGTGAGGGTTCCTTTTACGCAGGGTCCCTAAATTAAGTGGCCCCTAGCCTGTGACCCCTTACCCAAAATGTAGTAAGAAAACTAAAATAAAAAATTATTTAGATTTAGAAAATGTAAAGCAGCAAACAATATGTTTTTCTTTGGAGGGGGATATGGGAAGGGGGGTATGGTGTGTTCCCCACTGCTACTGGGCTAGAGGAGTTCTGCTGCTCACCCTCCAATGAAGCAGAAGATATAGAAGGCCAGGTAGAATATGGCGAAGGGTCCGAAGGTGACGAGGAACAGCACGACTCCAAGACCCCCCCATCCCCAAATGGACAGACTGGCCTGGAACACAGGAAGTGCAGTTACACTTGAACCCTGCGGTACATTTTGAGTGGCCTTGCAATTAGTCAAACGGGTGTAAGGAATGAGGAGAATGCCAGCATACATTTATTCGAAACAGTTTCTTATACTGCTGCACTTGTATTATTATCATCATCATCATCATCATCTATTACATACCGGTAGATATGTGTCTATAGCCCCAGAGGAGATCCTTACTCTCATTGGTCTATAGCCCCAGAGGAGATCCTTACTCTCATTGGTCTATAGCCCCAGATGAGATTATTACTCTCATTGGTCTGTATAGCCCCAGATGAGATCCTTACTCTCATTGGTCTGTATAGCCCCAGATGAGATCATTACTCTATAGCCCCAGATGAGATCATTACTCTCATCTGGTCTTTATTGGATTAAAACCCAATTAGTAACACTCCAACATGGATGATAAGATGATAGACGATAAGATGATCATAGCATGCAGTTAGTGTAATGCAGAAAAGAACACAAGCCTCTATGTTTCCCATCCCTATGTTTCCTGTTATTGTCCTTCCAGGAAACCAAGCTCTAACAACTATCAACTGCAGCACATCATGACCCCAACATCTGACCTTAAAACAAAGGCTAACAAGCGCTAACAGCTAACAGTTTCTTTATTTGCATGCTAGACTACACCACGGACACCAAGGTTTCCTTTATAAAACACCCCCCCAATCTAACCCCACACAGCTTTTGTAGAGCAAAGGAAAGCCAGGCGACCTTGGCAAGCCATCAAGTAGCTCACATAAGCGGCACTGTCTGGCGCAGATAGACAGGCCAATACTTATTTATCATAGCAGCTCAACACAAGTTAAATAATTAAATGGTTGCCAAGCTATACAGTGCAACTGCCACTATGGCTACCCCCTTTTATACCCTCTACTTTCTGGCAATGTAAGGAGTGCATTTACCTATAAAAATTGATTGAGCCGCATTATGGAAACGGCTCACCGTTGAAGAGCACAGGGTGATCAACAAAGTGTTTGTTATTTGGCTGGCCATTCATTGTGTTCCTCAAAGGGTTAGCATTAGCAATTGAAGTGTCTTTAAGCCACATATGGAAAATGTAAATGAGGGGAGGCTTTAGCAATGCATGCTCAATTTGGCAAGCTTGAATACTGATGCAATGAATATCTGTTAAGTGCGCAAGTGTCTCACTTTCTGCAGCGTTGTCTGCTAGAGCAAACCTATAGACATTTTCTGTGGGGGATGAGCGTATCCGGTCTGTCACGAAGGAGAATTCAACTTTAACACGTAACAGTAGGTTCCCACTATGCACACCTAATCTTAGCCTAGCACGGTGAACGGTTCAAACAGCTTTGTCTAGACAGCCCGTAGACAGAAGAACATAGATATGATATACACGCGCTGCAAGCATGGGGCCGTCAAACTGGGTGTCGACTCCGCAGACATGTTGGCTGGTGGGTGAACATCAGCATCACGGATGTGGGCTGCCCCAGATTCATGCACCTTACTTAGATCAGCGCCTCAGCTGATGAACCCAGAGAGCACTTCCTCGGGACTAACTAAGACATTGTTCCCTCTGCCAGGGCCAGCTACAGACAATTGGATGACACATATTAGAACAGAGGTTTTTTGAGCCTTGGCTGATAGAAACACGGCGCACCCTGTATGTATCACATATGGTATCAAATATTTAGTTGCCGGCCCGGGCCAACAATAATGTGTAGGGCAGCCTAAATAGCGCCGTGTATAAAAGTATGCCACTAACTAAGCCATTCAAAAAATTTACAGATTCGTATACAGTATTTATAGCACATGCTGCATATTAATGTATATTTTCTGACATTTGTATTTTTGAACCCCGAAGACCTCTGCATTAGACTACATAAAGCACAACTACCAACTATATCCCACACACAGTTGGAAAAGGCCCAGCATGCTTTTTCTGTATAGCAGCAAGGATAAACACACAGACAGGCTATTGTCTAGTAGTAATGCTATACGAACAATAGCTCTTGGTTTACATATCTTAGGTTGATTTTCAGCTATCGGGAATTAATGCACTAGGCCTACATACAATCAAGAAGAGGCCAACCTTAAATTGTTATTTGAGAACTTTATAAAAACACACTCAAAGTTCACTACAGGACACACCACTTGCTTAGCTACCAACCACACTGGACTAGCATCACTAAAGGCCCAACACCAGTAGACTAGTGTGGAACACAAGCCTACTGTAGCAGTGGAAACATACTTAACAAAACCCTTAAACTCAGAACTTGTAGTAGAAACTGCCCAATGTCTAGAATGTGGCCAAACTGGCTTGGCCTCTTTTGCAAGGCACTGCTAGTCCAGACAATGCCTCTAACGGCTGGTTTGGTGACTGGGGTATGAGGTTCGTAGCCTCGCAATGCCATGCTGATTCTGTGAGCTTCTATTTAACTTGCCGCGAGAAAAGCCTAGAAATCAATGTGACTGTGTCACATTGATTTGTCACTGTTGCTACTCAGTCACTGTGTGACTGAGTAGCAACTGAACTAACCAATCAGTGTCGTCATTGATAGATAATGTATATGAATATACCAAAACTGGTTGAGATCTAGGTCCTAGATCCATCTGGCATGTCAAGTTTAGACGTTTGGGCTGGCAAAGGCACACTAGGCCTATAGGACTGTGGCTCAAATACAAATAGTTAATTCACAATGTGTTTGTGTGTGTTCTTTTTTAATATCCTATATAAAACAAACAAAATTCACAAAACAAACACACACGTTCAAAGGCAATGTAAATAGTGCCGCAGCTTGATTTGTAACAGCACAAGTGGAATGTGTTTACATTGTACGGTCTTGTATCAAAGTCATAATAAATACTGTTACTCATCTCTGTTTACAGAGCACATAACCATTCAGTGAGCCTTGATAGTCACCACTAAACCAATTGTTACAGCAAGGCTAAGGGCCAGCTCAGGTGACCTGAACACACACACACACGCACAAATGATAAGAGTGAAAACATGGCTTAATGACTTCCCATAACATTGTGAAGAGTTCAGAGCCACTGAACCCTGTACAGTTACCGAGGTAAGCAAGAGCCATGACCGTACTCAGTCCAGTCTCAATTACTGAATTATTTAAACCACTTCAATTAATCTTAAATTTTCCGTCAGCTTTTATTGAGCATTTAACAGCAAAATTACCCATTTATTTACTTCACATTTGATGACTTTGAATGAACCACTGGACTGTTTGCATATGTTCGTTTAAATGATAGAATGTACCCAAACGCGTGCATCAGCCTCAATGGGTAATGCAAGTCATGTGTGACGTCAACGGTGCCAGTTAGTGGCCACTGGCCAGTGAGTGTGGAGCCTACCAGTGGGGTTGTGACCTGGACACTGGTGGCACTGCAGGCGCTTGGCTCTCTAGCACAGAAGATAACCGACACTCTTGAGTCATTGAGGCTTACACAGGGTTTTAAACAAGGACCATCTGCTCTGCTGATAAAAATATCCAACTCCCAACAGTAACACAGATACATGTAATCTGCCATGCAATGGTTCACGTTGTAGCCTACATGGGCTATCTGCACTTTCAACATCCAGGCAGTGTATCCATACATGCAGAATGTAGATACTCGGCCTGATAAACAGAGATGTCTGCCCACAGCCGGCTGATGTGAGTTCTGTTATTATGACTAGCATTGCATAGCTTAACCCATGACCTGAAGGTACAGTGTTTTTAATCTGTATAGTTGCTGTAACACACACACACACACTTGTTGCTGACAAGCATTGATTCTGGTCTACAATTTTGAGTGCATAGTCAACCGCATTTATGCATTGAAGGATGCATTCCTCAAGTGCATGACTAGCGGTACTGGCTAGTGGCTGGCCTGGCACCCAATATTGAATTGACTATCCAACATACATACACATATAAACACAATGAGCAGACTATATGTCTGGGGGCATTATCTACTGAAGGCTTAGATCTCTGTATGTGACCTCTGGGTAGGTTGCAAGGGCTTAGCTTAGACCCTCGACAGCGCATCCAATGAGAGAGAGCGAGAGAGAGGAACTCAGCCCATTAAAGCTCTGCTGGAACGATAATCAGTTAGGCCTACACCCGGGAAAAAGTGCAAGAGAATGATGGGATCACTGAGAGACCGCCATCTTTAATCCACACAATCACAATGCTGGCTTGAAGTTGTGGTAGTTACACAATCAAATGATCCTGGAAACAAAGCTAATAGCAACAGTGAAATTGGTGTAATACAATGACTCAGCGAGTTCCTTAAAAGTTGTATCTGACCAAATAATAGTTATATGGCATTGTACAGGAAACTGTTTATTCGAAAACGTTTTCCAAAAAAGACAAGCTATACATTGATAGAAATGTAACATAAACATATTGTCCTGCTACAATTATGACTAAAGTCTGAATGAAACAGACGCATGGAATCTGTCTTATGTTAAGCAGGGTGGTAGGCTACACTTGGCCAGGGGAGTATGTTTAACTGTATCTCAGTTAAGAGGCCAACTTCTGCTTTGACAGCTATCTTCAACAGGAGTCAATAAATGAATACTAGGGTGGGTGATAGTGTGTGTAGTAGTTCATGTTGTTACAGTAAACCTTAAATGAGCATGAGTCCATTACACAATATCTTACACTACTACACATTTGGGCGCATTAGGAATGTGCCACTGACAGATTCAATTGTATATTGACGGTACAATACCTTCAAGCGTCAAAAACAATTAGCATTTGAAAGTAATGTGTTCATAATCAGCCTACCACTGTAGGTTACGTACGGTGTTAACCTACATGAGTTATAACGAATCTAGAACAAAGCTCAACATGTTAGACCTTGCCAAGAAACTGTATGGAGTCAAGCAAAGAGACCACAGACTGGAGACTAAATAACCTGATCTGAAGACAATCAGCCCAAGTCCACTGTCAAACGACAAATTACAAAGTAGTGACAGATGCCATACGGTTGAGAGATGAAGCTGAAATCTAGCTCTCCCCAAACCTGTGCTGTGCAATGCTGCCCACTAACAAGCCCTTAGCTATGCTTGCCAAGACAAATTACCATAAGGTGGAGCAACAGGTATAGCAGGAGACGAGAGCACGCATGAATGATGGGCTAGGCCACAGCTACACACAATGTGCTCATCAGCAGCAGTGATAGCGCCAATCCCCACTCGAAAAGATATTTCTGGGAAATGTGGTGGGTGGCGTGTCCATTTTAACACTATACCGAAAGCAGTTCATGGTCGTGTCATTTATCACATCTCACAGGTGTGAAGGGTTGGTTATTATAATTTGTGGGTGGGAGGAGTGGGGCATGAAAGATAGGGAAGTGAAAATGCCCAATAGCTTAACCCCTATCATCCCTGAATTTAGCCTGTGACAGCCGCGCCTCTTTTCAGTTTTATCGGATCACTGACGCATCGAAGGAGAGCGGCGGCCGCTCGTTGACAGCCAGGCCTGATGTTAACAACATGCCAGCTTCAAGCCTTGATTAAGACACCATAATGAGATTTGGCCAGGATGGGAAATGCCATTGTAATGCAGTGCAGTAACACTGCATGGTTAATAAACAGCTTCATAGGCTGTTTGTAGTTCTCTATTTCACTGGCCAACTCAGAGTTATATGCAACAAGCTGTGTGTGGAAGGGAAGGGGGGAAGGGGGAAAGGGGTGGGGTGGGGGGGTGGGCTGGGTGGAGGGTTGCTTTGGGAAATAGGACTATCATCACAGTTTGGCACCACTATGTTTAATGATGGAAATTATTTTACTCTTACTGTGCATGTGCACATGGTCGCAATCATAGTTATTGATCAAGCCAAAAAAGCAAAATACCATCAGTAAAGAAGCTCCATTTTTGGCCTACATACAGTGCTAAATAAGCCGCTAAATCCCATAACTTCAGTGATCATTATTATTAAACATTAGCAAGTTAAATAAACCTCAGGTTAATCTTGTTATGACAGAGACTGAAACACAAGAGGTAACACTACACGAACAGCTGACAAGAATGGACTGGAGCCAGTGGAAACACAGATTCCTTTGGTACAACCTTTTACGTTGTTGATGACGACAGCTGGGATGAATGGGAGAGACTACAGACAACCAAGCCACCTGACAGTGTCACAGACCGCACTTTGTGTTTACCTTAAACTACAGTGAAGAGTAATGTATGCAGAGTCTAAATATAGACACATTAAGGTCCAGTATACTTGTTATCACAAGTTAGTCTATAGGTCATATAGAGAACCACTACTAAATAGAAATAATTATTGCGCTATATAGTAGTAGAGTATTGCACCTAATCACGTGTATAGTATGGTGCATGCCAAAACATCACATCATTACCAGGCGTAAACCTACATTTTACCTGCTAGGGAGATGCAAAGATAAGTTAGGTCCTTTGCTACTCAGGTGAGGTAAAGTTTACAGAATATTACACTATTATATTATTTGTAGTATATATTTGTAGTATTATAGTGCGTTTATATGCAGCTTGTAGCATATTTTTCATGTCAGTGTGTGACTAAACTCCACTGGCTAGGCTATCTTCAGAAAACAAACGTGTGCTGTAGTCTAAATATAGGCTCTCTAGAGAGGTTTGTAATCACATGTACCGCATAAAAAGATCTTCTATTCAGAGTTAACAAAAACATGTCAGAGCATAAAATACATGTTTTAATTCACAAGCCATCTAACTAATACGACACAAAAGACAAAACGAAAAACTGTTTCCCTTTCAATAGATTAAAATGTACCCAAAAGAAAATAAAAATGAATAAATATTCAAAACAGGCTATCTAAAGCCTTTTGTTATGACAAATGTATTAGCGCTGAAGCAAGCCACACAATATACAACCTGTGGATTTGCTAGCATTAACGCGAAAACAAAGCCTTTTTGTTTTAACCAACTAAAAGCTTGATAAAATATGCGCTGATAAACCACTGTCGTCAGAGGCAACTGTTCAGGCGGTCAGACGATACCGGTAAGCAAAGTTAGCTGACACCTGAGTAAATTACCAGTCATAGCTTTCCACCAAATGTAATGTTAATTTGTCTGGCTAAGTACGGTACTCAGACATCTCACCCGAATACGGCGCAATAAGGAGAATCTTCTTTTTGCAACGTTATTCATAATCCATACTAGTTACTCTCATATATAAATATATTATGCCTGGCTAATTGAAAAGGTATGTTGACAGTGAGGATATCATCGTATTAGCCGTGTAAGCCTGGGATGACTGCCACTTGGCAGATGCTGTATTTGAAACAGAAAATCTGTGTAGTGCCAGCCTTGCCCGCCCTGCTTGCCTGTCTAATGTTTACCTGTGGGGCTAACGCTAGGCACTAGTAGCTGCCTAGCTAGCTGTCACTGTCTAACATAGGAAAACAAATTAGAGCACACCCATCTACTTCAAAGGGTACGACTTACCTCTGCAAGCATCGTTTACAAGACTGTGTGCGCGCTGGCTTTGGTTAACCCCACCACATAGTAACATACGATTATTTGTCTATTTTCTAGTTTAAAAACGGTTACACCTCCAGTCTCTGTACTCTTTTCGGAGAGTCGCCATGTTGCGAGGGTTTACGTCTGGGTCGCCCCCCTTTTTTTCAACGTCGGCCTAGGATTGGCTAGAAAACGATGACGCATTACACATCCGTGATTGACTGACAGTAACAATATAGACATGCAGCGTATGTCTCCTACTGTAAACACATCAACATACCTGTATTTTATTAGTAAGCGACATTAGAATGTATTATTACACCAAATATCGGCCAAGTAGCCTATACAATGTAGTATTTTGTAGCCTATGTGCTACACCGTTCCACAAAGCATCCCTACAGCAATCAATGTAGGCTGCCTACTACAGTTAGCGTAGGCTACCTCTCTCCAGGCAGACGATTCTACCCAGACAAACAGTAAGCAAGGGTAAGGAAAAATATAGTTCCAGGTTCCCCAAAATAACGGCTTATACTCAGCTTGCTGTCCATACTATCAATATCCAGGGGCACAAATAAGATATCTCCTTTTCTATCTCACATTTCCTCCCAGTGTGTGTAAAGGTGATTTTATTGTCACATACACATAGGCTTATGTCTTAGGTATTAGGGGCCTCAAGGAGCGGTAACCCTCGAACACAGTGGTGGACACCGGTGGTCAGGGAAGGCGTCCGACGGGCCCGAAGGGCTGCAGCATATGCCGTAGCAGAAGCAAAGCAGTGGGTGTGGGAGAGTTTCGGAGAAGCCATGGAGAAAGACTTTCGGTCGGCACCAAAGTGTTTCTGGCAAACCGTCCGCCACCTCAGGAGGGGGAAGCGGGGAACCATCCAAGCTGTGTACAGCAAGGATGGGATGCTGTTGACCTCAACTGAGGAGGTAATTGGGCCATTTTTTTCAGGACTAGGTGGAGAGATTATATATCCACACTGGCCTGGGAACACCTCGGGATCCCCCAGTCAGAGCTTGCTAGTGTGGCTCAGGAAAGGGAGGTTAGGGGTCCCCTGCTGGAGCTGCTGCCCCCGCGACCCGACTCTGGATAAGCGGATGAAGATGGATGGACACAGGCTACATGTAGCAAAATTCATCCTCTGCATTTAACCCATCCCTCAAGGGAGCAGTGTGCAGCGCCCGGAGACCATTTTCAGATGGAATCCAGTGTCACTGGTCACATGGCACTGACTGGAGAGTGAACCTAACATGTTTATTTGATAGTGGGGGAAACCGGAGCACCCGGAGAAAACCCACGCAGAAACAGGGACAACACGCAAACTCCACACAGAAAGGCCGGGACGACTGGTGTACCAACTCGGAACCTTCTTGCTGTGAGGCCACAGTGCTATCCACTGGGCCACCGTGTTGTTTTGTGTGTGTGCGTGTGCAGGTGCACGTGCGTGTGTGTGTTGTATGAAGAAGATAAAATACGTTAAAAAGAAGAGAACTGTCTTCAAATAGAGAATGCATGCACACATGAGTGAGTAATTTGCTCATCTTTAACAGACACAAGCATAGGCATATCATAAAATCTAGTGAACACTTGCACTTTGCACTTTATGAGGCTGAATGGCAAAATTCTAAGCTGCAACTTACAATTATTTACACGAAAAAAACTTTACCCATTTTTGTAAAGCTTTTATGCTGTAAATATCTGTAGATGGTTTAGCAATAACACTGGAATACAATCTGACATCATGTACAGTAATAATGATAATGTGAATATTAATATGTTATATTAATTTGCTTATGTCCCACCTCCACAGGTCAGTGTCTTTTCTCAACAATTCTTCAGACTCTGTTCTTTTTTTCTTTTCCTGTTCTTTTGTTTACTATGATTCTATGTTGTCATAAAATTTACTTTTTAGCAGACTGAAACAACTATCCACTAGAGGGCATTGCTATTCCACCAGGCCTCATCTACTGCATGCTGTAGCAGGTCTAATCAATCCACTGGGTGGGTATAGAAGTGAATATTTGTGGGAAATCTCAAATAAATCACACTTGGCATACCAATCCCACACTCACACATATGCAACATTCAATTTTTCTTGTGGGAAAAGCAGCATAGGCTACAATAAAAATATCAAGAGCAGAGGACTTCACTATTTATTATAGCTCATGATGTTTAGTCTTAAATACGTTGCATACACTCACACCCTGTGGAAAAAACAATACTTATCAATTAATAATTTGATATGGCAAATTAAAATGAGTGTTCACTGTCAACCAATTTCTAAATTGCAGTTAGAATCTCCAGTCCTTGACCTGTTGAATCTGGGTCTTCTCGCTGCTTTTCATTTGTTGCTCAAATTTGACTTGCACTTAAATTGTGACACATTGACAGACACTGGTACAGTAGGTGAATTAAGAACACTGCAGTCAGACTACTTGGACATTGACAAGTGTACAGTGCCTGTCAAATATACTATTTACAGTAGGCTATTTGCTCAGGGTTTTGTGGGTCACAAAATGCTTTCAATTCTATTTAGAGTTAGCTAATTTTTAAATCATGTTAATTGTGTTGTTTAATCATTAATTATATATTAAATATGTATATATTATAATAATAATATATATATTTTTATAACTGTGTTTATTTTATATCTATGTATTATCTGTTAATATTTCCTTTGCATTGCTGTGCATCAACTGCGTCGCAAGCTATCCGTCATGTGTCACGTGTCATAAGTAAGTAAGTAAGTAAGTAAAATGTATTTATATAGCACATTTCACAGATAAAAATCACAAAGTGCTTCACAACTG
>JAODUE010022149.1:9876-23603 GCA_027564755.1 Amblyopsis hoosieri | reverse complement strand
CTTCATTGAAGAAAACTGTGCTTTTCTTTCAAAAATTAGGAAATTTCTAAGTGACCCCAAACTTTTGAACGGTAGTGCATGTGGTGCTAGGACTTTCATATAATTGATTAAAAATAATATTTTATAATGTAAATATAATATATTGCCAGATAGACACCAAAGTGTTTCTGTAAAACTGTCTGCCACCTTAGGAGGGGGAAGCAGGGAAACATCCAAGCTGTTAACAGTAAGGATGGGACACTGTTGACCTTAACTGAGGAGGTAATTTGGCGGTGGAAGGAACACTAATCCGACTGACACGCTCTCTATAGTAGAGACAGAGCTGGAGGCTGGTGGGGGATCATCGTCAATTTCCCTGGGGGAGGTCACTGAGGTAGTCAAACACCTCCACCCTGGCACAGCCCCAGGGATTGATGAGATCTGTCCAGAAATGCTAAATGTGGAGGGGATGTTTTGGATGACACGCCTCTTCAACATTGTGTGGAAGTTGGGGACAGTGCCAATAGAGTGACAGACTGGGGTGGTGGTTCCCCTCTTCAAAAAGGAGGACCAGAGAGTGTGTGCCAACTACAGGGGTATTACACTACTCAGCCTCCCTACTCTACTCCAAGGTGCTGGAGAGGAGGGTTCGGCCGATTGTCGAACCTCAGATTGAAGAACAACAAAATGCATTCCGTCCTGATCGTGGAACAACGGACCAGCTGTTTACTCTCGCAAGGATCCTGGAGGGGGCCTAGTAGTATGCCCTTCCGGTCTACATGTATTTTGTGAATCTGGAGAAGGCGTATGACCGGGTCCCCCGGGAGATACTGTTGGATGTTCTGCAGGAGTATGGGGTGAGGGGGTCCCTTTTAAGGGAAATCCTATCGCTATATGTCTAAAGCGTGAGCTGTGTACAGATTCTCAGCAGTAAGTCAGACTCGTTTCAGGTTTGGGTTGGTCTCCGCCAGGGCTGCGCTTTATCACCAATCCTGTTTGTGATATTCATGGACAGGATATCGAGGCGTAGTCGTGGTGGGGAGGGGTTGTGGTTCGGTGGCCTCGGGATCTCATCGCTGCTTTTTGCAGATGATGTCCTGATGGAGTCATCGGTCTGTGACCTCCAGCACTGGATCGGTTCGCAGCCCAGTGTGAAGCGGGTGGTACACCAGAGCAGGAGATTGGCTGGAGAATCGGAGTAGCGGGAGAGGTGTTGCAATAACTTTACCGCACCATTGTGGTAAAAAGAGAGCAGAGCCTGAAGGCAAAGCTCTCGATCTATCGGGCAATTTTCATTCCTACCCTCACCTATGGTCATGAAGGGTGGGTCATGACCGAAAGAACAAGATCCACGGGTACAAGCGGCTAAAATTGGGTTTCTCAGGAGGGTGGCTGGCGTCTCATTTAGGGATAGGGTGAGAAGCTCGGCTGTCCATGAGGAACTCGGAGTAGAGCCGCTGCTCCTTTGCGTCGAAAGAAGCCAGTTGAGGTGGTACGGGCATCTAGTTATGCTGGAGATGCTGCCCCCTCGACCTGACTCCGAAGAAGATGGATGGATGGATGGATGGATTGCCAGATAGGTGGCTCAAGAAGGTATACAGTAATTGATCAAACAACATATTTGTTTTACTTTATATTTATACATTGTAATAAAGTATGTTTTAAGTATAATAGTGTAGTGTAAGTATAGTGACAGTATATGACGTATATGACCTGAATTACACTGACACTCTGTATGACCTAAATAACACTGACTGGCACCTGTCAGTGAACATTATGTCCTCAATGGTGATGTGTTAGAAGCAGGAAAAATGGGGAAGAAGATCTTAGTGACTTTGACAAGGGCCAAATTGTAATGGATAGACGACTGGGTCAAAGCGTCTCCAAAAACTGCAGCTCTTGTGGGGTGTTCGCAGAGGCGTGGCCAGGGTCAGCATTGGCCACCACTGAAATGTGATTGGCCACCCCAGGTGGCTGCACGACAAAGTTGCTTTTAAAATGCACTCTCAAAATTGTGCTGAACACGGCATAGGTTTATATGTCCTATCATATCTTTAGAAAGGTGAAGGCTAGAAACAAACATTTTTTTCCTCATACGCCAGACATTCAGCCGAAGAGATCGATGCATGGCTTGTGTTCATCAGCATAACAGCGGCTGACTGTACAAGACCAACGACAATGGTGCCTGTAAAATTACTTGCATTATGCATCTTCGAATGGTAGTGAGAGGGACAATTTTACATTTCGGATCATATCTTCGAAAAGGCTAGAAGTTCACGGGTTGTTTTACTTATCTATAGTCTAGACACTGCTAAATATGATCGGTATATTGCTTAGAGTTAGGGTTAAGGCTGTCTTCTGCAGAAGACAACGGCAAAGCCGCCTCTAAAATGTTGCCTAAAAGCCAAGAAACGCTGAAAAATAAAGGTACAATTTGTGGTATTAAAATGACAGAAATGTATAAATATAGAAAAAAATTGATAAAAGCATACCCATTGAAACTATGGCTTATAAATAAGAATGCATACACACAAATAAAATGTATTTAAATAAAATTTGTGTTTTTATTTGAACTCAGACGAGTTTGAAATTTAGTCAAGGTATGGAGGAATCAAAATGTTTTTCAATCAAAGCTACACACTATATTATCATCCTTAAAAAATAATAGGCATTTAAAATCTTATTGCATTTTAAAAACATAAACAGTGAGTTATGTTTCTCAAAAGTATTATGTGATATTATCCAAATTGTAGCTGAGATGGTGCTGATATCAGAGACATAAAATACTTTATGATATAACAGGAATGCATTTTAAAGTAATTATATGAAAGTAGTGAAAAACGGCCAAAAGACCCTTAGGGTTTAAAGGGTTAAAGAGGCAGTACTCAAATATGACTAACTTAAAGCAGGCTGTGTCTAATGTGCATTAAAATGCTGCATTTTATTGTTAGCAACTATTGTAAATTAAATACTAAGTTAGAAACCAATAATATATTCTCAGTCAGTAACATCCCCGTTCTTGCCCCACGGTGTACAGGCAGGTAAAATGAGCATGGGGAGGGGATGGGGTAAATGCCACCATTAAAATGACACAATTAAACCATTTTTAGATAATCTTGAACTTTATTAATTAATCAATTATTTAATTAGTCAGTTTGACAAAGTTAAAAAAACATACTTGGAAATAACGTGTTTGACCCTCAAAATATCCTGGGGGAGGACCCCAAACCCCAGCTTCATGTGTCCACCCTCCCCAAAATAACATCTGTAAAGTGCCCCCCTCCCCCCGGTTCGAACACATTTAGCCGACTTTAATATGTCTTAGAAATCTGTACGAGTATATCGTATTTTGCGGTATGGTGCGGACTGCAGACAGGGGAAAGTATTCTTATCATACCCCTTTTAGAGGTGGGCGGGGCTATGCAGACCAGTCCAGGGGGATCTCGCGAGGCTTTTATATTTTTACGTGGCCGCACCACACCTCTCGTGGCTGCCGGTCTCATCACCGGGCAGAGAGGACAGCAAGGAGGTAACCAAAGCGACAAAGGATTGTCCGGGAGACGCCATGAAGCTTAAATATATTATAACGGTAAGAAGATCTTTTTCCCACATAGGCTAGGCTACTCCTATATGGGCTTAGGTTACAATAAAGCTGTTTATTGTTACGGTTGGTTGATAGCCTTTTTGTTGTGTAGTGCTTCAGTAGAAAGGAATTTCACCTTGTATGGTTATGACACATTCTAAGGAGGTCTGCAAATGGGGAGAGGATATCCGTTATCCGGTGCTTGAACAATTTTTTACGAGACAATAATGGCCAGCACTAGTGAGAGAGAGGCTATGTTCTAACTCGCCTACTGAATAGGTTTTCGGGAAGGTTGGATAGGGATGGACGGTGATGTGATGTGTGCACATGTAGGTCTGTGGTTTGATAGTCTAAGTGCGCTCACGCTGTGTTTGTAAACTATAGCGAAAGTACCTATGTCGCAAACGGAAATGTGATTTGTTTAATAAAATGTACAATAAAACTACGTCTACGTGGAGTTTAGGCTAGAAACCAAGCAAGTTCTATCTAGTTTTTTTTTTTAAACCACAGAAACCATAATTTGCTGTCAGACGAGACGATAGCCTAGCATGAGATCTCCTTTGGGAGGTGGGGAATGTCTAGTCTTGGTTGGGGAAGGTTTATAAATACACATATTTTACTAGGTAACAAAACATCACTTTTTCCTATTTTGTTTCTCAACCCTCCCTTTTTGTATATTTTTACCACTGGGACAAAAAGGAGTTAACCATTCAGCCTGTCCTAAACTTTAACAGATACCATTCCACCCCCACTCCTGTTTATTCACATCTCAGTGACAGCTGAGCCCGTTGAGCAGAGAAAAACATTCCCAGCACCCCTTGACCATATAATTCTGTAGTGAACACAGACCTTATGATGACCTAATACTTAGTTTGCTATTGCTTGAAGCTTTTGTTATCACGTAATTGTAATATTACTGCTAATAGTTTTTTCATGATTTTGTGGCATGTCCGTTTAGCAAACTTTATTTGAATTTCATTATAACACATTATAACGTAGTAGTGGCAATTATTATATAATGTATAAAGTAATGTCAAATGTCAACACTTAAAACTAGACGTTACTCGTGTTTCCTGTTCCTCTTAGCTGTAGCAGCTGGAAGAAGAGCAAGAGGAAGTATACCTTGAGCGATATGTTGGCCATGGAGCTGAGATAGAGCTGCATGTGAAGCAACCAAAGCGATCACAGCTCAGGGTGCGGCTGTGAGTAAAAATGGGAACATGGCAAAGCCTGCAAGTAGCGTTCCTTGTTGGCTCTCTGTTCATGATCCTTCTGATCATTGTGTATTGGGACGACGTCGGGGGCTTCAGCCCCTACCCCCTGCAAGACCCCAAATATGAACCCCCGATCGTCCAGAGCACACTTCTCTCCGTACACACTGCTTCCCCCACCGGAGGCCTGCACAGCCCCCTGCATCCCCCTGGTGGAGCTCTTACACCCCTCGACTCTCAAAATCCGGCAGGTGAGCGCGTAGAAGAAAACGGGAGGGAGGAGGAGGAGGAGGAGCAGGGGGGAAGGATTGTCGGGGATGGGGGTCAGGAGGAGCGGAAGAGGAGGATAACGCGTGTGTGTTCGGAGGAGGGGTCGTTTGACTTCCCCGGAAAGATGCGGACATTTGACCAGATCCCAAACAGAGAACTGGACCACCTGATAGTGGACGATACACACCAGATCATTTACTGCTATGTTCCCAAGGTAGGAGGGTTCAGGATATGCATCTATACATTACTTCTCTAGTGTGGTTTTGTCAGACCATCGTTTACCTTTAATGTTCTTGCAGAGATAAAGACTACAACAAAGTAAATCTGTGATTCAATTATGGAATCGTTAAATAATGAATAATAAACTATTTATATTGCATCTTTGGCTGCTTAAAATTACAAGTTAATTTGTGAATTGGTCTTACAACAGTTATTGTAAGAATGCAACATTGTGACAAGACAAGAAAACAACTATCCTGGTTTTATTTGACTTTTATTATCCTTTGTATTCTGATCTCTCTCTCTCTCTAAACGTCTGGCCAGGTGGCGTGTACAAACTGGAAAAGGGTCATGGTGGTCCTCTCTCAGTCTCTGGTCTCCCCCTCCTCGGGAAAGCCCTTCACTGACCCAGAGGCTATCCCTGCGGACCTCGTGCACAACGCCTCTCTCCACTTCACCTTTGCCAAGTACGACACCCCAGCAGCTTAATTGTCCACCACTGCTGGTTTATAGTTTGCTGAATGAATGCATCATTGTTGTTGTTTTTTTTATTTTAAATACAACTGTATTTCTAAGCTATTAACGGAGCAAGTGGGGGTTCTTCTGCCTTGGTACTTGGCCTTGGCGCAGAGGGGCAGGCTGGGCTTGATGCTAACACACAGGCAAACCTTTCTCTGCCCCTTAGGAGATGTCTATAACTCTACCTGTACTTTTCCACCTGCCATACATTTATACAGTGGGCTGCTTCTTTTGGGGTTTGTGATTCCAAACACCTCTAGTGGTATACTGTGGTATTACATAGAGCAAACCACACGTCCATGGCATGACTTTTTGCCCACTAATTGACAGGAAAATTTGGCAAGCGTTCTCGAGAATTACTTACCCTACATTTATGATAAAGTGGACTAGTTTTAATTTCACAGTGCTGTGGTTGTGTCTGTGTGTCTTACCAGATTCTGGCGTCATTATGGTTCTTTGTCTCGCCACCTGATGGCGCTCAAGCTTCAGCATTACACCAAGTTCCTGTTTGTTCGAGACCCATTTGTTCGTCTCATCTCAGCCTTCAGAAACAAATTTGCCAGGTGGGTGTCTAGTATGACGTCACAGGAACACGCATACCTGTTGTACTTTCATTGAACCGGTGTGTGTGTGTGTGTGTGTGTGTGTGTGTGTGTGTGTGTGTGTGTGTGTGTGTGTTCTGAAGGCCCAATGAGGACTTCTACCGGATGTTTGGTTCGGTCATGCTGCGGCGCTATGGCAACCTGTCTGAGAACGTGCCAGAGACGGTGGCTGAGGCGTTTGCAGCAGGAATCAGACCAACGTTTCAGCAGTTTATCACATACCTGCTGGACCCAGAGACTGAGAGGGAGGCTGTGTTCAACGAACACTGGAGACAGGTGTGAACGTTACGTTTCAGTTAAATTGTTTTATTCTGTTTTTATGTAAATGCTATATATTAATGTGAATGGCAGTTTGTGGAACGTAATAAATATAAATAATAATGAAATTGAATTATACACTTACATCACAGACAAAAACTAAAACACTGTTTTCATACACCATGCAAGTTTGTACATGTAGTCAATATTTCACCTGTGTGTTGCAGGTTTATCGTCTGTGCCATCCATGTCAGGTCCAGTACGATTTCATTGGTCAGTTAGAGTCCCTGGATAAAGACTCAGAGCAGTTGCTGAGGATTCTGGGAGTGGATCACTGGCTCCACTTCCCTACTGGCGCTCGCAACCGCACGGCAGCCAGCTGGGAAAGGGATTGGTTCACTCAGATTCCCCTGGCGATGAGGAAAGATCTTTACCAGCTGTATGAGCCAGACTTTAAGCTGTTTGGGTATCCCGAGCCTGACAGCTTTCTCCACCAATAGAGTGTACAGTGACAAAGGAAAGGCCACTACACTATGTGTAGTCTTTCTCTACCCTTATACCAGTAAAGCCTTTATTGAGATTGGGCCATAATGTTGTTGGATTTCTCTGTTTTTCCATACCTCAAATGACTGAAGTGCCTCTTTTATTTTATGCTGCCCAGTGCCCACATACGCCTCAGTTGTTTTCAGTGAAGGCCACATGCTTTCAAGCTTTTTATTGCCAAGGTTTTTTTTTTATTGTTTTGAAGCACTTTGACCTGTTTATTTTTAAACTGGATCTATGGTAATTATTTCACAAATATTGTAAAAGGGAAATGTCTTTTAAATTAAAGCTTTTTTTATCCGTTATAATATTACTGTGTAGGTACAGAGAGTGTGTTTGTGGTGTGTATGTGGGTGGAGCGGGGAATTCCGTCCACTACGTTCTATTGCACAAAAAGCCGCTCTTGTTGCGTGTATCCACAGAGTAGCGTCCAACACTTTCACGTGTTGTAAGTCTATGGTTCCAGCCTATTCTAGGCCACTCCCACTCGCTTTCTCTTCTCTATCGCCGTTGGCTGTTGCCTATTGAGTCAGTCAGTATGGGAGGAGTCATCCTCTAGTCCACATCCCACTGTTTGACAGTTAACTCCTGACATCATCGGTTCCGTCCCAACACGGAAATATTGGATTATAATAAGAATGCCTTCTATATTATGGGTTGAAGTGAAAACTATCTCAGTACTGCGCACCAAAGTATATAACGCGATTTAATGCCCGGCGTTTTGTGGCAGTTTTGACAGATGGGTGCGCGCTGGAATTTGAAAGATCGTTCGACCTCTGTTGTTAATTCAATAGGCTCTTCACTCCGTTGTTAAAAGACATGAAAGAGCGTGTTTCGGGGGTCATCGGGGCTGTCGGACGCCTGCTGCTCTCCCTGCTTCTGCTGTCTTGGGAAGGGAACTTGTTTCAGGTACACAACCTCATTCTGTCTCTGTTATTGTCAAGTTGTTTATGTTCATGTCTATGCATGCGCAGCGATGTGCGCATATACGACTGTGCTGCGCGTGTGTCTATTTTGGTCTCAAGTAAAGTTATAGGATATGATAGGACGTTTAAAGTGTTTAGCTCATGAGATTGCCCAAATTGTCAGAAGAAAGTCAATACCGTGTGTACGTGCGCTCTTTGCGCGCACGCTTCTTGTATTGTGGATGTGTGCAAACACGGGAGTGGCGAACAAACACAGCAGGGGACGCTATAGGGAGTGGGGTGCTGTGCCAGGATATCCTGCTAAAAGAGTAACAGAGTTGAATAATTAGAGGTGTTAGCTTGGAGAAGGTCTGGTTGAGCCAATGTGACACACCCGTACACAAGCCTCTGCCTTCCAGGCAGACTCACACACATCCAAGCTATGTTGAAATCACAGATACATGACACTGTGCCCTATATCCCCTGGTAACACAGACAGCTGAGATTAGCTCCCTCACACTCTCTCTCTCTCTCTCTCTCTCTCTCTTTCTCTTTCTCTTACTCTTTACCTCCCAGGTGGGAGAAGTGAAGTCAGTCACTCTTCCAGAGTCACTGCTGTTCATTTCAACATTGGACGGTAGTCTGCACGCAGTCTCCAAACAGTCAGGAGACATCAAATGGACCCTCAGAGAAGGTAAACAAACGCACGCCATGTAAATCTATCTTAATGTCTGTCCGTCGTGTGACGTTTACTGACTTCACCGTCATGTTTCTCAGACCCCATCATTCAGGTCCCGGTGTACCTCTCAGAGTGAGTAACCCACACGCACAAACAAAGCACAGGAGCACATCTGTAATCTGTGGACGCATGTGCTGATGTACAACCTATGGTGATTCTAGGCCAGGTTTCCTCCCTGATCCTAACGATGGCAGTCTGTATGTGCTGGGCGGCAAGCACAAGGAAGGCCTTATGGTGAGAAGTGTGGGTGTGTGTGTGTGTGTGTGTGTGTGTGTGTGTGTGTGTGTGTGTGTGTGTGTGTGTGTGAAGGTGTTTACCTTTGGGGCGGACCAGAGACGCACATACAATAGCTATTGAGAGGCCCTCCGATATTCAGATATGAGCAAATTGCTCCTTTCCTAATGACAGGCTATTGTGCTGGGCTGAGGCAGTAGTTACTGTAGGTACAACCATCCTAAATAAACAGTTTGAATGCCTGTTTGAAGAACACTGTTGGTCTGTCACGTTTAATGTGGTAGCCAATCAAACAGGTCTCGAGTACACAGAAGTCAGTAAGTAATATTACTTACTGTGTTACTCTTGTTCTGTATTGCATGTGTGCATTACATTCTCCCAAGAACACTGGATATTTTACACTAACCTGGTCCTTTGTATACTGTACCACTGTACTCAATTTTACCCACAACATATAATACATATCTACAATACTATTCTCCTGCCCCATGTTCCCCTTGTAGTTATGGCTATGCTATAGATGCATTATATGGTTGTGTTTGTATGTTAATAACATTGTGTGTGTGTGTGTGTGCGCGGGCGCTCGCAGAAACTGCCGTTCACCATCCCAGAGCTTGTCCAATCAGCTCCCTGCAGGAGCTCTGTTGTCATTCTCTACACTGGTAAGTGTGTGTGTGTGTGTGTGTGTGTGTGTGTGTGTGTGTGTGTGTGTGTGTGTGTGTAAATAATAGAGAGTGTGAAGTAATCTGACATGTTTGGCTGAACTCAGATGTGTGCGTGTGCCCAGGTAAGAAGCAGGATGTGTGGTTTGTAGTGGATCCACAAACCGGTGAAAAGCAGACTAGTTTGACCACCTCCTCCTCAGACTCCATCTGCCCCAACACACCCCTGCTTTACATAGGACGCACAGGTAAGTCACCAACACAACCTGTGTAGACATACAGTCTATGTCTGTTTTTAAACATTGGGATTATTACTGTGTGTGTGTGTGTGTGTGATGTGTGTGTGTGCGTGCGTGTGTGCGTTCCAGAATACATGATCACCATGTTCGACACGAAGACCCAGGAGCTGCGGTGGAACGCCACATACAATGACTACTCAGCTCCACCTTACGATGAGAAGCAAGACTATAGTATGTCTCCATCGCACGCCTTAAAGGTGGAGTCAGGGATGCTGCACAAATCAAAACAAAAAACACCTCTCCCTTCAATGCTCCCTCAGACCTCCAAAGCCCCCCCCCCCTTCCCTAAATTGGATATGCATTGCCAAGGCGTTTTCAGCGTACACGCATAACGGGCAACAAAAGGTGTATTAGCTTACAGTCCCTGACTTCACCTTTAACATAATAACGTAGTAACAGTATTTGGTCCGGAGATACTGTAAGTCCTAGTAAGCTTAGGAACACACTCCTGCTGAACCCGTTCCTATTGACATCGAAATGAAAAGGACACTAGTAAATGAACAATAGCCAGCCTCTCTCTAACCTTCAGGGGTTTCCATCTATAAACAGCTTATTTTTCTACATCAGAAAAAGGACAAAGCAAAGTAAAGACACAAAACCCCATCGCAACAATCAACATTCACACAACAAACGCACATAACCTATTTATCCAATTCAAAATACATTTAAGGGATATCATCTTGAGATCCCCATCCTAACCCTCAGTCATCTTGAATGTTTGTGGCTTCTCACCAGAGATGGCCCACCTTGTGTCCAGTGGAGACGGTCTTGTTGTGACAGTCGACAGGGAGACAGGTATGTAGTTGTGTTCCTTTCTACTTTGTAAATATAGCATATATGGACCATATATTTCTGCACAACTGTCTGTGTGCGTGCACATGTGTGTGTGTGTGTGTCTGTTTGTGTGTGTATGTATTTACATGTCTGCCGTCTTTAGGATTAAGCCTTTTGTGTGTTGTGTGTTGTGTGTGTGTGTGTGTGTCTGTCTGTGTGTGTACATATTTACATGTCTGCCTTCTTTAGGATGAAGCATTTTGTTTGTTGTGTTGTGTGCGTGCGTGTCCTTAGGTGACGTGCTGTGGAGTCAGAACTACGGCTCTCCCGTGGTGGGGGTGTATCTGTACTCTGGCGACTCACTGAGACACGCCCCCCAGCTGTCTCTCGCCATGGAAACCCTCCGTTTCCTCACCTTCGCCTCGGCCAACGACCAGGCAGATGCACACTCCACCTTGAAGTGGAGCTACCAGTTTGTGAAGGAGCAGGCCAGCGCACAGGCGCAGCTGGTGTAAGGGCTTCATTATATCACGCACGCGCACACACACGCACATACACAAACACACGCTAGCTACAGCTAATGGGGTAGTGCGAAGGATCTATTATCATTACACAATTTCATTACGTAATGCACATATCCCATTGTTTGTGTGTGTTAAGGAGACCCATCTTTAATGAACCCCCTCCCCCGCCTCCCGATCTGCCCAGGAGGAAATACACACACTAACCCTTTAATCCCTGCAGTGATGTCACTGTGAGGTGATAGGGTTTCAGCCAATCACTGCTAACGACCACACTTTGTTTGTTTCAGCCCTACTCTCTACGTAGGCAAACTGGACACTCACCTGTATGCCTCTACCTCCCTGGTCCACCACGGCATCTCACTAGTGGTGAGCACAAAGACGATGTATTGCCTACCTAGCTAGCTAACTAGCTGCTCTACTATGTAGCCAGGCGTCTGCATGGACGCTTGCATGGTTTAGGAGCAGGGCCTTTGTGATCAGTGATTGTGTGATGCAGTGGCTTGTTTCCATGGCAGCCGCGGGGGCTGACTCTGGCGCGTATCGAAGGTCCGGTAACGGCCGGAGTGACAGTCCGAGAGAGGGGGGAGTGTGAGATCACACCGTCCACAGATGTGCGCTACCCCGCAGGGAGCACCAACAGCCGGAACAACCACTGGCTGCTGATAGGTGCGCGCACGCACATGCTAACACACGTGCTAACACACATGCTAACACATATGCTAATGGTCAGAGTTTAGGTTTTCCAATAGGACAAACATCAGCAATCATTAATATGAATGATTGTCTCCGAAACAGGTGGGTTGGTTCATAGGATATAGGCAACCCTGGAAAATTACTCTTACTAATAATTCTTTAAATAATCTAAACATATTTCTAGTTGGGGAAAAAATCAATAAAGCTATAATAATAATAATAGTTAAATATCCTCTATTTTAACCATCAATCCACATCCCACATGCAGTTGTAAATATACTATTATTATTATTATTATTATTGCTTAAGTTTTTTTTTTCCCACATAGAAATATGCTTAGATTCATGTGTGTGTGTGTGTATGCGTGTGTTTGTGCGTGTGCTTGTGCGCATGTGCCCGTGTGTGTGTGTGTGTGTGAGATAGGTCATCATGAGCTACCTCCAGTCGCACACACCACCATGTTGAGGGAGTTCCCAGCCAACCTGCAGCGCTCTGGGGAAACCATCATCCCTCGGAAGCCCCCCTTCCCTACCTCCAGTCCAGCAGCACAGTACCACCAGGAATATGTGAGTCACACGCCCCAGCCCAACACAGTGATGCTACAGTAGGCAGCTCATGGCATCACAAGGGAGCACAGAGTGTTGCAACAGAAGTGCGATTTGAGTCCAATGACTTGTCAAGCTATATGCTAGAGCAAGGTCACATTTAATTGCTTGCAGCCACATTGGCAAAATGCCTAATAGATGCTGGTTGACATAGCGGTCTATAATAATTCTCTGACATGGTGAAATATTGACTGTTTTAAGCTAAGTAACTTAGTTTAGCATATTGTTGGCGACGATTTTGTTTCATTCCAGTGGGCCTAGTTTGCGTTCTCTCTCTGCCTGTATTTATGACGACTTTTGTCTAAATATTTCAATTCCAGCTATATAAAGTTAGTTCTGGGTTTCCTCCCTTGTTATTAGTGCATCCCGTCATACAGCAGCTTCTAGGCATGCTTTGTTTGTTTTGTTAGCAGACGAAAGTAGAAGGTGTCGTGCCAGCATTTTATGGGCTGTATTACCATTCTGAAGATATTTAAACTGGTAAAAAAGGACAGGAACATGTATCATCTAGGACACATGGCAGGTGAAATAATGTTGAGTCATAAGGATAATTGCAAAAGAGCTCATTTATTTATTTATATATTGGGCTTAACGGGACTTCTGGTGCATGAAAGATACATATGTTGGTGAAGCCGGCGTGACGTCGGCAGTAAATGGGTCTATATTGAATGTTTAATTGCCATACAATTAACATCTTAGTGTATTAGTACTAATAAACGTAGTGTATTAGTACTAAGAAACTTAGTGTATTAGTACTAAGAAACTTAGTACTAATACACTTAGTGTATTAGTACTAATACACTTTTATGGATGGATGGACACTAAGTTTATTAGTACTAATAAACTTAGTGTATTAGTACTAATAAACATAGTGTATTAGTACTAAGAAACTTAGTACTAAGAAACTTAGTGTATTAGTACTAAGAAACTTAATGTATTAGTACTAATAACGTAGTGTATTAGTACTAAGAAACTTAATGTATTAGTACTAATAACGTAGTGTATTAGTACTAAGAAACGTAGTACTAATGAACTTAGTGTATTAGTACTAATAACGTAGTGTATTAGTACTAAGAAACTTAGTACTAATAAACTTAGTGTATTAGTA
>JAODUE010022138.1:2576-23610 GCA_027564755.1 Amblyopsis hoosieri | reverse complement strand
GTTCTCCGGCAGAGCCTGTTGTTTTCTTTCTGTAACTTTCCACTACTCTTCCAGTGTGTTCACTGTTAAGCAATAAGGTCTAATACATATATCTAAAATATAAAGCACAATTTTCTACAAGTATTATAAGCAAAATAAAGGAATAAAGCACAATTGAAAGTGTTCTTAGTATGGTTCTTAGACACATGGTTTAAAGTATAAAAATATTTCTTTCCAGCGAATCTCTTAGATAAACCAACATGTATCATAGAAAATAATCTGTGTCAACACAAAATAGTATTAAAAAAGATTTTCGCTGCATTAACAACAAGGAAATGCCATAGGGAAGCCCACGTCTTGGCTCCAGATAGAACACTAACATAGTGTAAAATGGTTTGAAAAAACATATGCAAATATTTATTTCCAGTAAATCTCTTACACCAACATGTATCGTAGGAATCAATCTGCCGACACAAAATAGTGTTTATGAAAGACTGCCTTTTGCTGTCCGTAAAACAAGGAAATCCAAGGAAAATCCCCGTTTTGTCATGTGCAGTTGTAGGCTAGTCTTGGTTAATAATGCTCAGGCAAGACATAAACGCACAAAAACGTTTCTTTCCAGCGAATCAAATAATTATACCAGGATTGCCAACGGGAGACCGTATGTGCATGCATGAAGGCTATGGCGTTGTGATTGCAAAGCACTGCTCTGACATGTGGGCTCGCATCCACAAGGCTGCTGCGTCGAATCGACGTACGGACTGACGGACAGTAAAATGTTTGGAGAGGTGCGCATCAGCCTACGCAGTAGCTACGCCGTAGCCTGACACGTCGGTTACGCCCTATCCGTAACTGACGCCGTAGCTTTGACGCAGAAGCATAAATGGGCCTTTAGTGTAACACTTTGGGATGTCCGGCCTCATGGCAGAGTGAAATAACTGGCCTCCCCTTAGATTTTTACATGAATTCATTTTGATTATAATATACGTTTAATTCAGTGTAGGAATATCTCCATGAAGCAAAGCAAGTTACGAGTCCTGCTAAGACATAGGACAATTGTGAGTGTGTATAAAAAGGCAGAAGGATCTCCATCAATTACCCAACAGAAGCCTGTCATTTTCCCCACTTATGAGAGGGAATGTGAGAGATTGTGTGTCAGGATGTCTTGGGAAGGGATCGAAAAAGGGCCATGCCGTACGCGCACGCGCGCTCTCCGCAGCTCTGGCAAAGTAACCGCACAATAGCAGTAGACCTGATAATTGTGTCCCCTCTATATCTGAAAATTGCCCTCTGCCACTGATATGGAAATGACAGCGTACAATAGACAGGATATGACAGGCCAGTGCCTTTGTGCTTGTCAAGGATGTCAAAGGGCCCGTAATGGAACTACCGTTTTTACACACTGCCTCGTCTTAACCTAATTGCCACGGCGATAATGTGACACAAAGGGCCAATAAGATTCCTTTTAATATGTTAAATCGCATGTGGCCTCTATTGGCGGCCGCGGTGAGATCTGGAGCCAATCAATTGTCCTGTGGGGGTAATATTGAGCAAAGGATGATAGTAAAAATCCCTCAAGGCTTCCAATAACAAGTGGTAAAAGAGATGTGAGAGCTTCCATTGTGTTTATTCCTCAATTATCTTCTTTATTCTTCAGAGGCCTCCTTTCTTTCTCTATCTCTCTGTAATGTCACTATGATTCAGGTCAATACACTATAAAACTAAACTATTCACTAAGACATCCCATACAAGTAATGTGTGACATCAGAAATTCACCAGTAAATAACGTTTAATGTGATGTATTTAATACATACAGTACAAACGTATACTGTTTATAATGGTGATAATGTACAGCTGTATGAGTGTGGAGTTTGATCATAATGATGTTTAAAAGAAAGTATAATTATAATAATAATGACAAATATGATGATGATAATGATGATAATAACAAATACAAATCTACATATCTGACTGAATGAAGAAACGACATGTTGTCTTTGGCTAGATGCCTGTGAAGTGGATGGCGCTGGAGTGCATCCACTACAGGAGATTCACCCACCAGAGCGACGTGTGGAGCTATGGTACGTGTGTCTGTCTGCACTCCGGCTAATGGCGGGAACGAGGCTTTTGTGTCGAAAAGTCCGTTTTGGCACAGCTCTCCGTGCTAACAACCAGTGGACGAATGGCTGCTGTTGGTGTTGTTTTTCCCTTCCGTACATATTCATTTGCATGTGTGTGTGTGTGTCTCTCTCTCTCTCTCTCTCTCTCTCTCTCTCTCTCTCTCTCTCCCGCTATCTGTCTCACTCTTCCTTTACAGGCGTGACGATCTGGGAGCTGATGACGTTCGGGGGGAAGCCGTACGATGGCATTCCGTCACGGGAGATCCCGGACATCTTGGAAAAAGGCGAGCGACTCCCCCAGCCTCCCATATGCACCATAGACGTCTACATGGTCATGGTTAAATGTAAGCACGCACACACACACACACACACACACACTCAGACGTGTACGTGCTATGCATGCTTAATGTGTTTTATGTTAGGGGCTGGTTACTGTCTCTTGATTGACATGTCCCCGACATCTCCTGTATCAGTTATGTTGCGCTGGTTGGGTCGGGACAACTGACAGCCTCTTTCTGATTGGTTCTTGTCAGTGTGCCACTCCTAGTACAGAAACAACAAGCGTGTGTGTTACCAGCGGCTTCAACGTGAGTGTAGATTATATTTCTGACAGTGTGTCCTTCATTTTTGAAGGACACACTGCATATACAGCAGATGCAGTATATGCAGTTATTATACTCCTATAACTTTAACACCCCGCCCCCTTACTACGCTCGTTCATTCTTACCCATAATGCAGTCGAGCAGTTCAATCTCGAACTTGGCCCTCTGCGCCTCCTCTCATGTCAAGTCCATAATAGTCTTGGATGTCTACTACACACAAACATACACACACACACACACACACTACCAGGAGGCCAACAGCACAAACGATGTGGGGCGGAATTCACCGGAAGGTTGGGAAAAGCGGCCTATTAAAAGCCTTTCCGAAAAGAGAGAAAAAAAAGCTGGGCCACATTAATTCTAATTACATGTTGACTCTGAGCTGTTGTTGTTAACGGTTTGATGCGTCGGAGGGCCAGGGTGAGCTCAAATCACCCCCACACCCACCCAGCCAGCCAGCCGGCCCCCCGATAGAGACAAAATGGAGTTTGATTGCCGGAGTAATTGCATCTCATTTGGCTAATGTGGCGGAGATGAGGCCATCACAGCAAAGGTGGCTGGTGTCGCCACGTCGCTTCACAACAAAGTGAGCGGGATGTAGAAAAAAATTTGTCCGCGACCCGGCACCTCCGTTTGATAAGAATTTAATGAAAAAGAACCACTTCTGTGGAGATTTATGTGCTTAGCTATGATTTAATATCGACCTGTCCGTGTACTACTGTATATGGCGTGGGTGTGTGTGTGTGCGCGTGCGTGCGTTGCAGTGAATATATCCTGTCTTGTTTTTCTCTCCTTGAACTTTTCATCTTCAATCCTTTTCTATCACACCATTCCCTCTGTTTCTCTCTCTCCCTTCCCCCCTTTCTCTCTATCTATCTCTCTCTTTCTCTTTTTTATCTCTTCCTCTCTCTCTCTCTCTCTCTCATTTTTCTCTCTCTCTCTCTCTCTCTCTCTCTCTCTCTCTCTCTCTCTCTCTCTCTCTCTCTCTCTCTCTCTCCTTCCCCCACCTCCTGTCTGTGCGGTCCAGGCTGGATGATAGATGCAGACAGCAGGCCTAAGTTCAAGGAGCTGGCGGCAGAGTTCTGCAGGATGGCCCGTGACCCACAGCGCTACCTGGTCATCCAGGTCAGTGTGCGACCACAACCCCCCCTCCCCCCACCACCACCATACCATGCGAGGCTAATAACCCCCTCCGCAGTGCGCTTGAACGTCGGCTGATAAATGAACAAGGGAGGGAGCAGTCGGTGGAATGAGCTTGCCTGTGTGTGTGTGTGTGTGTGTACACGGGTGTGTCAATCCAAGCTAATGAATGCCAGTTAACACATCGTGTTGATTTGCCATTGCACATCCCAGTTTAGCGCCGGTAAAACACCTTAGGTAGTAATTAAAGGTAAAGTCAGCTATTGCAAGCTAATTGTAAGCTAATACACTTTTTGTCAAACTCTCTGTGTGTGCTAAAAAACACAAGGTGGTACTTCTACACAGCCCAGGCTCTGTAAATGGGAACATAAACAAAATGGCAAACACCGCTCACAACAACAATGAGTTGTTTTTAGTTGTAGTTTAGTTGTAGTTTAGTTTTAGTTTGTTTAGTGAGTAATATTAACATTTTTAAAGTGCATCTATATGACTTTCTGACACTAGATGTCACGCTACGCGCAACATGCGGGCGTGTCAACAAAGAATCAGAAGACAACACACACAGAGGGAATGTGATGTCCTTCAGGACACCATTACGCCACTACTGGACATGCATAAACAGTTGTTTGCTGCTAAATAAATGTTTAGAATATCATATAGAGCACCTGTAAAGAGCAGATTAGGCATCTTGTTCAATGATGCTGAAGGTCGGGGCAGCAGCCAGTCTATGCTGCCCCCTACTGGCACCACAACCACAGTAGCAGTGTGTCTGTGTGGGTGCTCACTTGTACCTCCCTCGCTCCGCCACCAGGGGGACGAGCGCATGAAGCTGCCCAGCCCCAGCGACAGCAAGTTCTTCCAGAGCCTTCTGGAGGAGGAAGACCTGGAGGACCTGGTGGATGCCGAGGAGTACCTGGTGCCCCAGGGGGGCTTCAGCGGACCTCCGCCTGCCTACGCCACCGGACGGCCCCAACGCCCCCACGCCACCCGGGTGAGCGGCGCAGGCATGATTACTGGTCCGCGGCGACGGCTGGTTGTAGCCGTTTGTCAATGCGCATTTGTCCTCTCCAGGAGCATTAAAGCTGGAGTCAGCGATGACTGAGAAAGATTGCTAATGTTTGAACTCGATCATGAGCTAAAAAAAACTATAAGAATACACATAATTCCCTTTCTGTGTATTTATCGTACCGTTGTCACCGGAAAACATAATGTGCCCTATTTTAACGATCTAAGCGTGCGGTCTAAAGTGCAGGGTGCAAACTGCATTTACGGTGTGTCCAAATCCACTTTTGCTAGTTTATCGGCGTATAACAAGAACATTTTTAGCCGCATGGTTCAAAAGGGCTGTACTTACTCTCTTCATTTTTCATGGGCGTGTTTTGGGCGTGTTTTGGGCGTAACATACGATAAACCAATCCGAGTGTCATCTCCCATTTCCTTTAAAAATCCAGGTGCGATTGCATCGTTGGCGGATAGCTGATATACCAGCGGGTTTGTGAAAGCGCTGGAGCAGACCATCTAGGCAACATCGAGATCCCTAAAATATGTTTGTGTAGGCTACACACTAATAGTTCACATTGTACTCTTTTAATTTGTAATCCTTTGCATGCATGTGCGCTCCTGCACATCCTTGCATGTGTAACACGCAGAGTGTACACACGTTGTAGACTAACACACCCACGGGTGCTCAAATGTGCACAAAATGCATTTGCTATTTCGACAACGTGGGCGCTGGACGGGAAAAGGACAACTGCGTCGGTCTGAAAATAGCAAACACTGCGCCGCGTTGCGCCGGATGTAAGATAGGGCTCAATGTGTTTTCTTAGTCGCCTCTGGTTGAGTCCACTATTTTAAGCTAATACGCTTTTTGTGAATTTCATCTAGTATCTCCCGACGGTCTGCTAGCGGTCTGTTCTGTGTGAGCACTGAATATATAATCCGGTGATACTACGGGGAGGGGTAGGGGGCGGGGGAGCTTGATTGAGTTCCAATATCGCTGGCTCCACCTTTAAGAACTGTGGAGAAGGTATGTGTGCATGTGAAAACATCAAGAGACAGAGTTGGGTGAGTTTAGCTGAGGTCAGTGAACAGGTTGTAACTCAATAAGGTCGTAAATTGATTCCTTGTTGTATTTTAGCACGTAGCCCGAGAACCATAAATACCGCTGTTCAGTGAGCAATGCCTTATGGAGGGGGGAAGGGGGGTGGGGGGATGGGGGTGTCAAAGGATATTGATTTGTTTTGAACCTGGGAGCTAATGTATTTCCTATTTAAAGGACCTTGCAGGTCAAAGCCTTCTTTGCTTTAACGCCGTGTCATTTTACAAGTCCTCAAGGTGATCAAGAACGTTCACTCCCACTAATGATTGCCATTTGTCCCGGCGCCTCCGCTCTGCTAATGGCCCGCCTCCATCATTTCCGCGCCAGCCGCATGCGCCTCAAACCTGGGGCTGTCTTCCTCACCCGTTCCCCAGGCTCTGCAGGTTTCATTACCCGGGCCTCCGTCTGTAAATAACACATCCTCCCTTTTAAAATGCTGGGGCCATTTGTTCAGAGGCAGGAAGCGACGGCTTGGCTGTTTGCTCTTGCGATGTGCGCCGCATGCCATGAGACGCACCGGTCCACATCACGCCCGACTTTGCCCTCCACGACCACACACACACACACACAAACACACACACACACACACACACACACACACACACACACACATACTGTCTTCATTCTTTGACACAGACACACACACACGCACACACTGTCTTCATTCTTTAACACACAAACACACATACAGTACTTACATATACAATATTTTCATTATCTGACACACACACACACACACACACACACACACACACACACACACATTTCTGCATCATAATCCTTCCAGGCTCCCATACATATCCAAGGTCAATATCCCAATCACCCAGGCAACCCCTTATTTTTATTGTTATGACACACCGTTCCGAGACGGCAAATTAAATTCACTATTGAAAATCCCTTGTCTGACTTTGCGGGAAAGTTCTCTTGTGCGTTCTGGAGAGCCGGTCGTTTGCACTCACCCTAGCTCTCCAGAACAGAAGCAAAGCACGACGTCGCAATGTGATGGAGCGATGATAGGCGACGCTTTGAAGAAGAGGTTGATTGCGGTGGTAGAGAGAGGGGGAACATGCTTTCTCTGTGTGCATCCATTTTCTTTCTAGTTTTCCCCGGCCTTGTTTTTATGTAAGTGCTGCTTCTGTGGCTCCTGCAGCAGGAGAGAGTTGCTCAAGAGTTGGCTAGGGTTGAATATCCCGCGGCTTGTCGACGTGCCTCCTCTCTGGAGACCTTTGACCCAGTGTCGTGGTTTGTTTCTCCTCAGAGGAGCGAGGTTCTTCTCCTGCGGAGGTTCAGGCATTTTGCCAGAGCTGGACCCCCCTCGCAGTCCTTCGAGCATAGTGACTACGCCCACAGATGTTTCTAAAAAGAACTTTACCTTCCGGAGACTGCATCCCGGGGTTAAATGTCTCGCTGCCTTCCCTGAAGGCACCACAGTTCTGGCTCAGTCTTTGTTGTCTGAGTAATTTCCTGTGTGTCGATCCACGGCCTTGTGAAGCGGAGGAACTGTGGTTTGTGGACAGTGTTCCATAGCAGCACTGTGTTTACCTGTATATCTTAACGTTGAGAGTATTTAATGAAGTTTAGACACATTTATTGTTATATATTTTCTTCCATCTTCTATTAGGTTTCATTGAACAGAAGCTCAAAAACATTCTAATGTGTCTAACCCGACTGGTCAAAGCATTTGTGTGTTCACAAGAATCCATTTTGCGCCGGACAACAAGAGTTTACTGTTGCCATAACCACGATTTGAGATGCAATTGTTCCAAGAGGAGGTTTAAAATAGTGATGCAATACAGCAAACCTATTGGCTATTTCATCCCGGTATACGCGAAGTAACACAGTACAGTCAATGTATGTCTTCAGTGTAACTTTCCAGTAAGGTTCCACTGCTCTCTGCTCCAGAGCCAGTTCGGCTTCAGAGAAGGCGGCCCGGTGTCTGGCGAGGCCCCAGCCGTGGCCCCCGCCAGCCTGGAGCCCCCGGCAGGAATCCAAGGTCCGTGCTCGGAGGAGCAGCGCTCCTGCAACGGCACCCTGCACAAGAAGACCCTGGGCCGGGCCACCGGCACGGAGGACAGCGGGGCCCAGAGGTACAGCGCCGACCCCACCACCGTGTTCCTCAGTGGGGACCGGGGCCCCAAGGAAGACGAGGACGGGTACATGACCCCCATGAAGGACAAGTGCTCCTCGGGTACGTACAGCACAAAGGCAGGCCAAGGTGCCCGGGAACCACACACTTAGCATACTGTCAGTCGATAGAAAATGTAATCACGATTAATCGCACGCTTTATGTCATTAATTAAACACATTTCTACCTGTTCAAAAAGATATGACACCTTTATTCAAGTGTTTGTATTTATTTACAAAATAAAATATTTAAATATAATACAATACTATACTATAGTATAATGCTTTAAATCTTTCCGATGTGTTCTTAAGTACGGCACAATGTGTACATTATTATACATAGTATTAATGCTAAATCTTGTTTGCCAATCATCACCTATCGCATCCAAACCGTCATGGAGGGGTGGATTCCCTCTGTGGTCCCTTCCCAAGGTTTCATCCCCTTTTTTTTCCCAATGTGGTTTTAATGGAAGTTTTTCCTTGCCCGGGGGGGGAGGAGCAGGTTAAGGGAGTGTTTGTTTACATGTGAAATGTGGGCGGTACAGCCCTTTGAGTCTGCAACGCGATTAAGGGCTATATAAATAAACAATACTTGACTTGACTTGACTAGTATATATACCGTACAGTTCAGTCAAGCACTCTGCATTTATAAGCCACTTCCATAACATGCCAGAACTCATGCTATGCTTAATACAGATACAGTAGATATTAAACAGCATAGCGTTGTAGACCTACGTAGTTAACACAGATGTAGTATCATAACTGACAAAAACAATTTAATCTAAATAAACCAAATCATAAATGAAAACAATGTATGCCTTAAAAGTATGCGATGTAGGCTGATTTAATTTTAGGACATTTCTAGTACCATTTCTGCCCATCTAGCCTCAGCTTCTGACATAAGTTAGTGTTTGATGCACAGAGCTCTTCGCGTCGCTCATTTATTTAAAGGAAAGGTGCTCTTCCATTCTGTTTGTTCTGTGTTCTGTTAGGACTTGGTTCGCAGAGCATGAAGGATCTGTATGTAGTGCGTCTCTTCCGACGTCTGCTCAAGCCCATTTAGCTCATTGACTCGCATCTAGTTTTCGTGTAGAAAGCCACGCGTCGGCCATTTTGGACTCGTGTTCGTATTTTGATACTAATTCAGTCCACCCGTTCCGGCCGCCACTGCCCTCTTTTAATTTCCTTTTTCTTTTATATGTTTGAATTGTTTTCAGCTGCTTCAAAATATCACACAGCCCAAAGCAAAACGCATCTGATGCAAAGTCAAGGAGTGGAGTGGGTGAAATCGATAGGTGGCCCACCCCACTATTATAGCTCTTGGAAGCTATACAGAAGGGTCCTTTTTGCTGCTGTTTTCACCCAGGGCTGATAGCATGTGCCAAAGAACTGTTTGGCAAGGTGCCCCTGTAGCGTTGAGTAGCCAGCACCATCACCACCATCATCATCATCATCATCATCATCATCGTTGTCAGCTCAGGCTTCTCTCCTCATTAGCGCGCGTTCTATCTTCCTCTCTCCTCTCGATCTCTGAATCTCCAACTTTGATCTATCTATCTTTGTTTCTTCCTCCGAGCCTAAAATGCTGTTCTTCCCTTTTTCCTCCTGTCCACCCCCTCCCCCCGCCCCCCCTCCCTCCATGCGCCTCCCTCTCCTTCTGCCCTCCTGCCGGCACTCTAGAATACCTTAACCCCGTCGAGGAGAACCCGTTTGCGGCGCGGCGCAAGAACGGCGAGGCCCACCACGCCCTGGACAACCCGGGCTACCACGGCACGCCCGGCAGCCAGCCCCGAGGAGGGGAGGACGAGTACATCAACGAGCCCCTCTACCTCAACACCTTCCCCAGCCCCGCCGAGCTGGGCCTGGAGGCCCTGAGGAGGAACGGCCTGCCCCTGCCCACGCACCACACCGCCACCGCCGCCTCCGCCCCGGGCTGCCGCCTCCCGCTCTCCGCACAGATCAGCCTGCCACATTTCCCCCTCCCGCTGACGGGGCAGCATCCCCCGGCGTCCGGCATCGCCCCGTGTCAGCACCGCCCGCTCTCCCACAGCCTCCACGGCCACCACAAGCCAGGGGGGAACCCCAACGGGCAGGCCCAGGCCCTGGGTCAGGCCCTGGGCCTGCCGGCCTACCAGGGCCACCCCTCCAGCATGCTGAAGCAGGGCGGACAGTCGTCGGGCAAGGCTGCTGGCAGGAAGCTGAAGGTGACCTTTGACAATCCCGAGTACTGGCAGCACAGCCTGCCGCCCAAGCCGTCGGGCAAGGCAGCGGCGGGGGCTGGGGCGTCGGGGGCGGCGGACGCCCCCCAAGGCGGCTCCGTGAACGCCAAGCTCTTCAGCAGGCAGAACGGACACGTGCGCCCCCCGGTGGCCGAGAACCCGGAGTACATGTCCGAGTTTGCCCTGAAAGCGGGCGTCATCCTGCCACCGCCGCCTTACCGGCAGCGCAACACCGTGGTCTAGACACCCACACCCCCACCCCACCACACCCCTCCCTCCTGGTCCATCTGACTCTCTAGCCTCTGACCGCTGCTCTCCACTACCACCAACCCCCCTCTGGTTTCCGCTGTCCCCCAAAAACGAGGACCTTCCGCAGCCAGAGCGTCTTCGAAACCACTCTCCAGACCAACACACGCCGTCCGAGAAACTGTAGCAACTCCCCCCCGCCTGAAGGGGGCGACGAAACCGGGCCGAGCCGCACCGGCACTCCGCGAGCCCTGGTCCATTCACGCCGTGTAGATACAGACTGTGCTCTGAGAGGAGAAGAAGAAGAAGAAGAAGAAGAAGAAAAATAAAAGGGGGCTATTGTAGCTTCAGCGACTGACCAACAGACGCCATTGTCACTCGGGAATTCAGTTTTTTCCCTCGTACCTCTCCCGAGAAGCGAGATGTCTTGGTGAACGGAACATGAAGTGAAGCTCTCTTAGCGGAACTCGTTGCCACAGATGCCCTCGTGCCAGGAGAAGTTCCTGGAGAAGGAGGAGGATTTGTTTGCAATATGGTGGTGTGAGACGAACGTCTGTTGCCAAGGGAGTTTTGGAAGAGCCAGTACATGCTAAGGTGATACAATAAAATGTACCTGGTGGAAAGAAAGACATTGCAGAGATGGATGAGATATTTTAACACTTTGTTTTTTGTTTTTTTTACTTGAGGAAAACAATATCTTGTAACATGAATGGTGAATGAACATTGTTTATTCAATCATATTGTTGCCTATTTGTATCATGTGCTTCAGATATTCCCATTCGGTATGTGAAGAAATCTCATGTTTATACTGTAACTGTGATATTGTAATAGCCAAAACTACACCGAACACACCTTTTTTCATTTATAGAACAGACACTGATTTTTAATGGTGTCCCAAAAAACATCCTGCTTTGAGTTTTGCCAACTGCTCTACTTGGAAAATCAGCTTCTCCAAGCCAGGGGATAAAAGGGAAAAGATAACTATCTAAAATACGAGTTTTTATACACACTGGATTCAACGAAAGAAACATTTCCATTAAGATCACAAAGCTAAAATAAACATGTTGACTTCTGAGATTTGGAGGGTAATTAGAGACTTCTGCTTAATAGTACAAATGACCATGCATTCTGCAAACAAACGTAAAGGTCATTATAGCTATAGTGTGGCCGAGAGAAACACGAATGGAATTTTCAGACAAGCGCCCTAATGAAACCAGAAGGAATGATCACGATAGCACCAGCAGAGATAAGTGCGTAAAAACACAGCAAATTTAAGTGTATGTGAATGTACGCGTGCGTTCACATATTAGTTGAACCCAAAGCTAAGCTAGCATATCCCTTGCTGAGGTTGTGAGGAAGCTATTGATTTTGGAAAAGCTGTGTTTGATGAAAGGGAGAGAGGATGTGCGTAAACTACGTAAAACCACGTGAAGTGTGTTCAATGACAAACCTTAACTCGAATATTATATTTATTTTACCACGCCAATTACACACAGAAAATAAGTTAAATCGTTTTATTAGGTGCCAGTGGTTACTCTAGTGTAAGTTATTAAAAAAAAACATCCTGCGAGAAAACTGGAGTGGTTAAAAAACTGTAAATCAGAGACAAACATCAGGGAGTAAGAGACATAATGATAACAGCTGTTGGAAATCTGTTGCCTTGTAATCATTAGCCAATATTTCTCCCAACTAGGGACACTTTACATCTTGCCAAACGTCATATATTCCTCTATCTGATTATTTCTAATGCGGTACAGTTTCCTACAGCAAGGAACCTTCTAGGAATTGACTAAACAATATGCTGAGCCCGGGGCATGACATGCATACGTTTTGTTTGCACAGCCTGAAGCTAGTTTCCATTACTACTGTACGTTCTATACTGTGTGCTTGTTATATGCCACGTGGTTGGCACGAATGGCCTCCTCTCATCTAGTCAGAATGTATGGCTCAAATGTCCCTGTAGTCTCAACACAGTTTGTTAGATTATTTAATTATCACAGGAGAAGCGAACGGCTCCCAATTGGATCTAATCATTGTACTACATTTAAAAAAACTGTCTGTCCTTTCCCCATGTAATATCATTTAAGTTGTTTAAGTGTAGTTATGTTAAAGTTTGCAAAAGCATAGTCACCACGTCCTATCAAGGGAACAGTTATGTCTCTCAGTTTGAGAATAATACTGCCATTTGTTGCTGCTAAAAGGAGAGCTCTGCTCACGTTACAAATAAATCATTGGTTTCATATACTGTAAGTCATATTTCTATATCTATATTCAATTACCAAGCCATACACATATAGGTGAGAAAAAGTCACCAGTTTGCTGTTTCAACCTGTACTGTATTAGGCGTACCATACATTTTTTTATATATATATAGATATATAGATTACATTTTTTTCTTTCACCTATAATGAACCATAATGGTAATTTATTAAGACAAATATGCACAAACTCTGAAATACTTTTGTCACCCGTTTAATTTTTTCCACTTACATTGTGTACATCTCCTTTGTGGTGTGTTTGTGTGTGTGTTCGCGCGTGCAAAGCGCATGTGTGTGTCTTTAAAAATATTAAAATGGCCATACCTTTTGGACCTAAACCACTCATAGGCTTAAAATAAAAGATGCACTGGCTAACAGCATTGCAAGCAGGCCATTATGTGGCACTATCCAGGATTTGAAGAAGTAATAATATTTTCAGTTTACTTCAAATAATATTTCTAATGCTGCTGTGATGATGGTTATTTGATGAAAGAGTGTTTTGCAGTCTCTTTTTAGAGCTCCAATTCAATGAAACTGGGAGTGATTTAATATCGGTGTGAAATATTCATACCACATTTCATCTGGTTTATTCTGAGTGATGGGAGCTCAGATGTGGGCTGCTATAGAAAAGAAAAGTGGATGGTGTTAGAAGAAGCAGAAAATAGTGCAAACACGCTCCACTGTGTATATTTTTCAAAGCTGACCAGGACACAAATAAGTGTCGCAAATGTGATATTGTTGCTTAGGGCCTCTGGAGCTTTTTTAATATTGATGTGCTCTTAAACGAATTAATCCATTTAACATCTAAAAAAAACTGGACCTTATTTGTGTTGCTCCAACCCAGGACTTAAATTAGTTACTGCTGTTGTTATTTTATGTGATCATTATTTAAAAGTAGTTAAACCCTTTCATTCTAATTATGGCCAAGACTCTTTAGACTGTAACTATTTTCAAACATGCAGTATATTTTGTCTGGTTCTGGTCTACTTGCTGCTAATTTCATAATACCCAGGGGGCAAAGGGGGCTTTACAGTCATTGACTGTTATAAAAGGTTGTCAGTTGTGGCCCAGAAAGGATATCTAAAGTAGGACTATTGAGGAGCATAACCTGAGTGCACAACCATGTCAACTACCTATATACAACACAGGGTGGGTCTAAGCAATGCAATTCCTCTTACCTCTTAAGGCCATGCATCACACATGAATAGGCTTTTTTTCTGCATTTACTCATATCAGAATGAAAGCTAACCCGTTGAAATATATGGCCGTTTAAATAACCGGTTGGTTTTGTAAACGTATGCCTGCATAAATAGAGTGCTAGTTAGTAACTGGGATACTGTATGCAGCATGTATACGGGGATATGAGTAACTTGATTTCTCTGCGGTCATGTAAACACAATATCCCAAATATGATTGAAACCGGGATGAGCCTCATAACCGGGACACTCAAGTCTATGTAAGTGCACTGAATGTGATGATCAAGATATTATGGCTGGTGGACAACACGCATACATGCTGCTTATTACACAGGGAGACAAAGGAGCGCATAAAATGCCGGAGATTAAAAAAATTAATAGTAGCCTACAATGTGAAATATGTTTAGTGTGTAGCCTACATCAACATATGTTATGGATCTTGGTTGGACTCTCGCTGTTGCCCAGATGGTCCGCTCCAGCGCTTTCACGCTGGTGTAACAGCAATCCACCCATGATGCAAGCGCCCCTGGATTTATAAAAGGGAATTAGAAATGACACTCGGATTGGTTTATCGTATGTTACGCCCGAAACACACCCATGAATAATGAGGAGAGCCATGCGCCTGGCGCATCGACCCCTTCTCGGCCGTTAAAATACCAAAAGTGGATTTGGACATGTCCTAAATGCTTTTTGTGCCTTGCGCTTAAGTCATATAAATAATTAGAATTATAATTTATTGAAGGATAGCCCCTTGAGATGCAGCATCTCATTTTCGACGGCGTCCTATGTCTTTGTATTTCTTTGAATGTTTCTTTATAATATGCAAATGAGGTGGTAGTCCTGCCTCATTATAGTGTATATGCGCACATTTGCATGTCTAGAAATCAGTTTTTCAGCAATTTGATTTCAATCAGAATTATTTTTGTTTTCTTTTGTTGCCAACCCAAACAGACAGACTTATAAATGCCAGTTTATCGAAATATTATTATTTCATGGAATTATATTGAAAGAAAATCACTATTCACATCTATGCCTAATTCATATTTTTCACTTCTAATGTCACTTATATAAAACGTATAGAAAACATTAAGAAAAAAATATGTATAAGCCTGGTTATAAGCGTGTTATAAGAACCAGCATGTGAAAACCAGTGTGAGAAACGCAATGTGAAAAATGCATTCTTGTGATATGCAACTGTGTGCGTATTCATTGCGGTAGACCTACCACCTCATTTGTGTATTTTGATTAAACTTTTTTTAATGTATACTTTCAATTGATTAAGTTTAATTCTGATATGAGTCAATTAAAATATAAGCCTAGTAATGTGTGGTGCCTTGTAACCTTAAGAGGTTAGAGGTTATAGGGGTTGCATTGTTTAGACCCACCATGTTTATTTCCAGCCGGTAATTGACCAGGTTGTGCACACAGGTTATGATCCTTATTGTTCTTAGATTTCATTTCTGGGTCACAACCTTTTGTAACATTCAATGTCTGATTTCTGGAAACATTGGAGTTTGCTCCCTGGGTGTAAACACTGGTGTAATATAACAACAGTTTCTACTATATAATTTCTGTATTGTTTCTATTTTCTAAACTTTTTTTTACTTTTATAGCCAGAGGCACATAATCACGTTGTATTGTGGCAAAAGCCATTAGTTAGATTTCACCATCTCCTTGTTAGGCTACCATAATAGCCGTTGTACCTAGCTTAGTAACAATGTCACCATGCACGATTTGAGCATTTAACTGCCCTCAGTAATTGTAACTGATGACTTGGTTAACATTGACAAGAAAGTGCATTTTATGTCCAGTGATTGGGCAGTTTGGTAAAGAATTTCTCATTCAGAGTCATTGGATTTCACCGAAACTTGCTAGCACAAAAGTGGAAATTTTTAATTTTCCATAAAAGTTTCTTTCCAGTGATGTTACAGTATGTGTTTAGAAACATATGCAGTTATTTTAAATTTATACACATTCTATACACACTGTATTTGCTTTTGGCATTACTTTGTTCATACTATCACTGGTGGTGTTTCTTTTTTTCCCCAAAAAAAATAAGAGATTCTTATATGTGAATTTGCATTTTGTGAAGACTTAAGTCAAAAATATGATTTTGTTTCTGTTCGTCGAAATATTTAACATATTTGCTATTATAGCTATTACTTTGGTTGCACATGCCATTGCATTTACATATAAGTAATTAATGAAATAGTGTTGTGTTTAAATTATCAATACAGTGTAATTGTACAGAATCTTTGGAGTTTCCTCTGAAATTTCGGTAAAACACAAAAGCAAATGTGAATAGTATTTTTATAAACCAATGAAATGGCCAATGTGTTAGATCTGTACATACAGTAAAAGACAGTGCTTTGATTCCTCCCCCCCCCCCTCCCCGTTGCTGTAATCCGATTAAAATTTTGTCTGCTGTAAAAATAGATATATTTGCTTTATGTAAATGAGAAATGAATTTGTACATTTTCAATTGTTTGCATATTTTTTCCAAATGCAAACCCCCTTCCCTCTCAATTTGCTCTTCCAGTGGTGCGACCAAGTCTCATTGTAGTGAGTTTTCTCATCTAGAGTCTGTGTTCAACTAAGAGATTGGGGGGCGGGGCTAGTTGAATGGCTAAGGTGTACAAACCAATAGGTATGTCTTGTTTCTTTGCCCCATGTCTGTCAAAGCTCATTTGTCACTTCCTTATGAGAACACACCTGAACAAGTGGTCTCTTATACCTTCCTCTGGTTCCCTTTCTCTCAATCTTATTGAACAAGGGTCTTCTACTTGGGGTCCGAAGACCCCTGAGCAGTCCTTGGTGGTACTATAGTGTGTCCACAAGATATTTTGTGATGGGAAAATATTTTTTATATAATATATATATCTCAATCATTTTCACTTGGGAGGTGGAAAATTCTAAGGATGTTTAGCATTAATTTATATATTGAGGAGGGTCAGTTCTAGCCTCATACGTGCTAGGAATCCAGTGTTCACCCCCTCCTAGTATTCTGTTTCTGGAAATATTAATGAGCCAAGAACACACCACTTTGTGATAGAACTTCTTTTCATTAAATGGCTGGTTTGTTTTGCATGCTATTACACAAATAGGTAACTGTGGATATTTAGTTCCTTCCTTAAAATGCCTTCATTGTGTGTCCATTTTTATCTTATATACTCACTCCCTACAGTATATACTGTATCTCTAGAGTTGTTTGGAACCCATACACAAAGCTTTATATCATGGAGAACCCACTCCTCATGTTTGGTACTCATGAATGTCAAAAGTATATTTTTAATTTAATATAAATAAAGATTGATTCGGTATATGGTGTTGCTGTTGTTTTGCATGCTAGGATTAAACACAAAAATACAATACAATTTATAAAGCTCTATTTTAATATAATTTCTCCCCGAGATCAACAATGTAAGCACAATGACTGTGAAGGCAGCACTCGATGCTAGCTAGCACCATGCCCAAAAAGACTTGTAGTAGTCCAACACTTCAAATGGCTTCCCTGTGTTCGATGAAAATAGGCTAATGTGTGGATATAGCATTTTGCTCCCAATTTTTAGGTTTTCCTTTTTTAGCTTTCGCCTCATGCTGCGCTTAATCTGCTGTTTACCCAAGTGGCGGTTATGTAAACTGGCACGAGCAACATCATTTGCGATGCAGCGCACTCCCCTCCAACGCCGCTGCACTTCGCGGCTTTCATTTCAATCATAAATTATACAAAACTGTCCAATGGCAGAATATGAGCTTTCTGAAGTTGCTGCTATTAATACTAATCAGGCAGTGGGGCTGCTTTAAGTAAACACTGTTTATGAAAGAGAAATCCACTTTCCCACGTCTCTCTTTCCCTCTCTCTCTCTCTCTCTCTCTCTCTCTCTCTCTCTCTCTCTTTCTCTCTCTCTTTCTCCCGTTTCGTCTGAGAGTCAGTTTGTAGGCGCATCTAGTTTCACCACAGAAATTCAGAGAAGGAGCCAATATGTGTGACTTTACTTGTGCTGTGTGAGCTGGTCATGTTCTACATGGACACACGTTTTAAAACTATGTTGAGGAATAGTTGTGTATACTTGCTTGCTTGATGTCTATTGCGAGAACCCTCGCTGACAGGTTTCCTGTCCACACTTGACGTACCGTCGCTGAGTAAAGGAGGGTGGCAGGGCCATTGTTAATTTGGTGGAGTACTGTATCACCATTTGTCAATGTAATATAAGTTTGGTGTAGCAAATATTCCGGTGAAGTCTGCTATCGCTGCCAGAAGACAGCTGAATCCCGAAAGGCCTTTAGCAATTACGCTTACAGCTGCCCTGCACACCTGTGGCGTCGCTCGCTGATGACAGCTCATCGGACCCGAAACCTGCAGCTTAATTGCGGCGTGTCACCTTGACGATATAACTTACCCACAATCCCCCGCACATGCACAACGCAGCGAAAACAATAAGGTGGTTTCTCACTGAGCTTGGTTATCCGACGGGATAATTAACTGACATTTATATACCAAAGGGCTTGAATTGATTAAACCTATACAATGTTGTGCTATACTCTTAATTGTACACTTAGTACACGTCATAAATTAGTTACAGCGTATAATCAAAAAATTTTTATTTAATTCCTATTAAATGTCAAAACACACCAAATATTGATTTACATTTTTGATGGACAGACCTACGATGCAATGCAATTCGTCTGGTGTGGAAAACTATACTGAAAAGGTCAAACAATAAGCATGTCTTCACTTGTTCTGCCCCCGTACTGTGTGAACACACAGTTCCAGGTGCAGTCAGTGGGGTGTCAATCACAAAGCAGATGCACATGCCCAGACAGGCCCCAGAGACAGTTTAGCTCAATTAGATTTTTAGCATCATGGAAGACATAGAAAACAGTCTTTGCAGTGATCTAACTCAGAGCACGCGCATGCGGTCTGGCACTACACATACAATACTACGAGCTTTGGCTGTCCACCGGCATCCAGACTTACAGCATTGAGAGTGAATGGATGTGTAAATTATTGACTGCAACTTGCCATAGCTACATTAGCTAGTATTTCCCGTTGATGTTCACAGCGTAACCATAATCACTATGGATTGCACCAAAATCTTGATAATCTATCTTTAATGAATAGATCGCAGTTATTAATAATTACTGTATGCACTGGAATTGTGTTGATCTGCATCACCTTCTATGTCCATGAAAATATAAAGCATTTGACATTACTGTTAAAGCTTAAGATATTGTAATTCTAATTCTAATGGTGCACAGAATGCCCCTGGCATCATATGCGATAGCAATTATGTTTCAAGGGTGTCCATTGGGTTGCCTGTTTAATGTGCGACAAGTATGACGGTAATCCTATCTATTCCCAACCATTGTCCACGGCATAATCTCTTGTGTCATGTATAGAACACATTATTCTTTGAATTATATTTCCTACGATGTATCTCAAATAGTAACCGTGTTACTAAAATGAAACGCATGTTCTGGTTTAGCTGTTGGTCCTTTTCTTGTTGAGTATGACCATAATTATTGTAAACTGCTCCGGTTGATAACCCATGTCCATTAATACATGTGGCTTGTTATCCCTCATCTCAGGACCGTGTGGGCGTGTCTAGACCTAGTTTGACTGATGTATCTATCCCTGACTATGTTTTGCACCTGTTACTACAGGATAACTGAAACCATCTTTATGATTGGCTCTTTTGAATACATATACAGCCTAGCTCCACCCAATGTCAACCATCTATCAGTGAAAACAACTTGGATTTTCTGGAATATCACGCAACATCATGGAATTTAAAAAGTCAGGTCAAATAATGGAATGTCGTCTATTTTGTTTGCAGCATGTTTAGATTTTAGTTGCTTTTCATCATAATGTTGCTGGATGTGGTATTACATTTGGAGCAGGGCTGGGAGCGTTAACGCGTTAAATCTTTTTGATTAATTTGAAATGTTTAGTCGCGTTAAAAATTAGTAACGCAATTGATGCAGGATGTTTTGTCTCTTTTTTTCTCTCTCCTTGTATTTACTTCCTGTTGTGGCGAATGAGCGTGCTTACTGAGCCAGCTGTCAGTCAGATCATGCCCAACAATTTAGATTGTATTGCATCAATTCAAGATTTACAAGGAAAGTTTTCATTTAAGTTTCGTGATGGTGCTTTGGACTAAATGGCAGTGGTACAGTATGTAGGCCTACAATATAGCCAGGTATTATTGACGCGGCTAGCAAGGTTACAGGATACAATGTTGTACCGTAATAGGTTCTGTCTGTGTGCACGCTAGTGTGCTGTGCTGCCCTGCAATCGTGAATTTCCAGACTTCTGATCCAAACCATGGCAATGGTTATTAATTAAGTTGCCAGTCACATAAAAACGTCTCCCACTAACATCGATCGAACTCTCTCTCCTTTCCGCCTATCTCTCTCCCGCTACGCTAGTTGGCTTCAGCCACACCATCCATATGTAAATAATTATTGCCGCGTCATGTGCAGACGTTTCAGTCCCACGTCGCTCTATGTGACGACGTCACAGCTATACCCTATCTTTCTCCCTAAATACATGCAGCAGATGCAACACCTGCTTGCATTATGTATCTATTTCCATTATCTTTATAATGAAGCTATAAGTGGTATCCTCTTTAGTGTTCCAAATTGTTGGTGATCTATCTATCTACATGTATCTATCTGCATATCTATCTATCTATATATCTATCTATCTATCTACTGCATCTATCTATCTATCTATCTATCTATCTATCTACATGTATCTATCTGCATATCTATGTATCTATATATCTATCTATCTATCTACTGCATCTATCTATCTATATATATATCTATCTATCTATCTACTGCATCTATCTATCTATATATCTATCTATCTATCTATCTACATGTATCTATCTGCATATCTATCTATCTATATATCTATCTATCTATCTACTGCATCTATCTATCTATCTATATATCTATCTATCTATCTACTGCATCTATCTATCTATATATCTATCTATCTATCTATCTATCTACATGTATCTATCTGCATATCTATCTATCTATAT
>JAODUE010022117.1:0-23611 GCA_027564755.1 Amblyopsis hoosieri | reverse complement strand
GGCAGTTCTGAAGGCGAAAGGGGGTCAAACACAGTATTAGTATGGTGTTCCTAATAATCCTTTAGGTGAGTGTACATCCATGTATTGATGTCATTTTTATTTTTATATTTGCCCACATGTGGCATTGCAAAACACATTTCAAAAATACATGTCATGGTGATTCAGGGATCATTTAGTTGTTTCTTTTCTTTCCACTAATAATCTTCACAAACACAACACCCCAGCAAACATCTATGATATCACCACTATCTCTGTGAATGTTTGAATATCACACTAATAACAAGGCATAGCACCTTTGCGTGATATTTAATTTGCTACGGGAAAATACACTTGAAGAACTGATTTAATAGTAGTATTATAATAAGTAACTGAATGTGTAACACTGCACTATGAGCCTAATTTTCTTATTAACAAATCATAACACGTACAGTACTATAACCAAGCATGTCCTCCCGTGTTGATTGTAGGTGCTAACTTCAAAAAGAAGATGGATATGGCATTTTTCCCAACAGCTGAGGACAGCCTAGTGAAGGATGGGGAGGGCCATGATGTGTAAGTATCTGTCTGGACTGGCTAAATACAGGTCCACCCTTTTTCACATTTTAGAGTATCTGTCAGGTACGAACACCAATCTCTTGTGTATTTCAGGTGACTTGTCCGCCTCAAACGTAGTACATTATTCTTTAGCGTTATTATTTTGATGTAGTAATACAGTAGATCAGGTTTGAGTCATATATAAGTTTCTAAGAAAGATCTCAAATCACACACAGACAACATCTCACCTTGAAGTATGTAATGAATTAGTCTCACAGAGCCAGCCTTTACCTACATAGTCTGGGACACAGTGCTGGCTAACTGCGTCAGTACCCACCTACTTGACAAGCGAGGTGCAGTATTTTGATTGACATGCACAACGAACAACTACGTAACTTAAAGATTAAGTCAGATGTTAAAATTACAATGAGGAATTAATTGGGAAACTAAACAGGACTCAACAATAGGAAATACATGTTTAATTTTAAATTAGTAAATAAAGCAGTGCACTAGTGTCGCACCATAAATTATGGATGCATACCATGCTAACAGCCAATGGAAATCGACAGTATTACTTCCCGAAGGTCCGAGAGTCCCGTGTCAAGTTTACAGGGGTATATGAGGCTCTTATGTGACGTAGTAATAAAGGACGGAAGAGGCTGAGAGTAGTAATTATTATTAATTTATTTTTTTTGTGGTGGTTTTGTGGTTACAGTTTTTGACTACCTTTAATAACCCATTCTCCCTCCAGCTCTGTGAAAAAGGAGAAGATGAGCCAGAATTTATTGCAGTGGAGTGTAGCAGACGTGGCCAGTTATTTTTCTGCTGCAGGCTTCCCAGAGCAGGCTGTGGCTTTCCGGACACAGGTTGGTGCACTGCAATGAGCTGCCACAGGGGGGCTTCACACACACAGTGTGGATGTGCTTCATCTCACCGTTGGCCGTCATGAATTCATAATTGACCTGTTGTACATTGCAAATACCACACATTTTGGTTCATTGATTTCAGCACAAGAAAAATTAAGGAAAGTCTCTTGGTACATAACACTATTAACATTGTCCTCTTGGCCCAACAGGAAATTGATGGGAAGTCCCTTCTCCTGATGCAACGCAGTGACGTGCTAACTGGCCTGTCAATCAGACTTGGCCCCGCCCTCAAGATCTATGAGCGGCATGTAAAGATGCTTCAGAGAACCCACTTTCTGGAAGAAGAAGACCTCTGAGACAGTGAACTCAGCGGCACTCGCCTAGAAAAGCTGGCGCTGCTGCCCAGACCTCATGTGCACACAGTGCCCTTTATGACCTGCAACCTTTTACCCCCCACCTCCACAATATCACGGATGTGTGTAGACTAGCACACCGTGGCTTTGTTTGACTGTGACAATGAGGACATCAGCCCTACCTCTCATTGTGGTCTTGACCGAATGGTTTTCATATCATCCATTTGGCCTTGCACACTTATTGACATGGAGCACGCCGGGCGCTGGGTCTATTTTAACATGGAGTAGGGGGGAGATTGACGCAGCCACCGAGAAGGACTCAATCATGCTCCAGCGGGACCACCTGTGGACCAGTGGAGCCGCGACAGCAGCCGGTTCCAACTGCAGTGTCGTCATAGGCTCACAAGTAAAATGGTGGGCTGCTTGTTGTTTCCTGTAGTTAAATGGCACCTCATAGCCCAGTATGGTACTGGCACCTTCTTTGTTCATTCAACAACAAGCACACCTTTTATATATATAAAAAGGTAAACCATTTGGAAGTTGTATAATTGTCTTAAATGATGGAAAATGTCTCTTAAGAGAAGTGTTGACTAAGTCAGACCTGGTATTTCATGCATCATAAAGTTGACTCTCTCATACCATTGCTGCTGATTGCACATTGTGTCAGCCATGTCTTGGTGTTAAAACCTATATTAAACATTACTACCTGCTGGTAAGGCAATATAATGTAATGGCAATTGTTCATATTCCTTGTTCATAATTTAGAAATCCCTGTATTCATTGGTTATGGTGGTTATGACACAGCTGCAGATGGGTATGTCCAGAAGATGGATAGCCCAGTGTTTACCAGTATGGACGAGCAACCCAACGTGATTGTCTTGGAAAATGAAATGTAATACTTAAGAAATTTTTTAAAAATGTAAACAGTTCACTGCCCTTTCACGGGGCATATATTTTGATCAAATGCAATATTCTATGTAATCACTATAATTTGTCTTGTCTTTTTACATATGTGTTGTGATCTATGATGTCACTTTGAATGGTGACATTCCATATAAATTACACCTGTAATGTACTGTGCGTTTTTTCTCGTGTTTTTCTTTATATTGTTTTTTTTTTTAGTACACACTTCTCACGTGGTCAAAAATAAAACTCATCCCTTTTCAGTTAACTTGTTTAATATTTATTACCCTCGTAGCCATAGTTAGCCTGAAAACGATAAATATTTCAATGAGTCAGTGTCACTGTGAAACCCAACCGTCACACCCTGGGTCTAATAATGTGAATACTAGCTACTACAGACGCTCAACAATGTTTTCTCTTTAAAACATTTCTCATTCAGTTATGGAGATATTGGTTTATGAAGTAGATACAAAATATTGCAAAAGCAATGTATGCTTCCAATTTATGATATCCGTATACATGTGATATCCTTGCTCTGGAATTGTAAACATGAACTACTTTTTTGTCCATATACAGAAACAAGAGAAGTGACTATTCTATCCACTGGGCTGAATGTCGTCATGTTTACAGAATACTGGCAAGTACATTTTCTAGTTCAAAACTGATTTATAGAACTAATACAAAGCTAGGTAGTTATGGAAACTAAGATATGAAAATACTGTGTAAATTAGGCCAGTTGACGATTTAATGTTAGCAAAACAACATACTTTACTGCTTCTTTAAAGATCACAACCAACCACATAATTAACATTTGGTTAAATTAAGACTCTGATACATAGACCTTAATGTAAGACTTGCTCTAGGTCTCAGTCCTACAATTGACAATGCAACTGAGGACCACTCATTATGGAGTGACGAATGCATCTACACAGCACATAGGCCTACGAGTCCTCATGATTCACATCTGACTGGAACTGGAACTTATACAGCTAGCTGCAGGGACTGATCAGGCTATAGGCCTACTGATGTGCATGGTGAATAGTCTGGTCTCTGCAGGCCTACAATATAAATGGCAGTATGGAGGAGCGCAGGGTAGGGTAATCATGGAACTCCTTTACATAGCCACGGTGCTTCCCTTTGGCCCACACAGTCATCTGTATGAAGCCCACAACGGTGAAGAAAGCTACAGGCACACACTGGGTCATCACTGTAAAGCCAACCCACGAGCCCACCTTTAAATAAGCACAAGACAGACAGTACACTTAGGTAGTAATACTACAAGATCACCAGCAGATGGCAGCAATAATGTATGAAACTGCAAGGAGAAGTACTAGATTATGGCTAGCCTTATTTTATTTTAGTATCTTGTACTCGTTTAATTGTTTACTTTACACAAGATTGTAAAGTTATTATTAGGCAAATTAGCATAGGCTTTCAGCTGGGAGTCACCAGCAGAACACCACCAAACTTTTAAAGCAAAATATTCTGCAAATTCAGATCCAGTTTCGGTTACACTTACTGCGTCATTTGGTGACCTCAAGTCCTCAAACACAAAACATAGTTGAGCTCCTACTACACCTATTTTACCATAGACAAGTAATAAGAAACTAATTAAATGCCCAGAACACCACATTTCCTCATTGTTAATTGTTGATACCTTGTACAAACAATACATATTTTATTGTTTATGTTTAAAACAAAACATTTTTGCTCACCTCATAGGTATAGTTTGGACAAGAAACCAAGGCAAAAATCCATGTGAAAGGGTTCCTTGTTGGATAGGGAATCTTCTTGGTTTTGGAACCTGAGATGGGGAGTGTAAATAAAAATGTTGTTTACATCAGATAACAGCGACCCATATAAGCAAATTACCAAGACAGTGACCGCTTACCTGGATGTTTGAGGTTGCGGAGTGCAACATGAATCGAGAAATTCCCAAGTTGACAGAACTATGGGGGAAAGTTAGACCAGCGCCCAAATAGGATTACTATCAGGCTGGTAGGATCTTCAAAATTGTGACTGATAATACTAACTTCTACTGACATACTTACCAAGAAAATGTAAAGTGCCGATTTCACCTGCTGCTGGCCATAATCTGTGGGTATGTATTACATTATAGACGACAAGATTTACCATTGTAAATTGTTAATATGGACACCACTGTGCTCTTAACTTACAGGGTGGAGTATAGAGAGGGTGGTTGATGTAGTAGGCCATCCAAGCTGCAAAGCACCAGTAATAGCCACAGTTCTGGAATAGATGGGGGACTATATTAAGGTAAACACTCCACTTACATAGTGTAACATGGTATAGGTACTCAGAAACAGAACGCTGTAAAATTGTATATATAGAACTCTTCACCTTAAAAATGTTTCTGAGTGGCATGGTCCCATGGGAAATACGATGGACAAACATTGTTTCCAGAATCCTCTTTATGTAGTGGAAGGAGTGGCACATGCAGGCCAAGCTAAAGACAGAGAGACATGATAATGTGGCATAGCTATCACTCATCTTGTTTAGCTATGATTAATACACCACTTTGTGGCAGTGCAAAGTATTGTACTTGGCCCGGACTCAAAGTAATCACAACAGTAGACATAACTACTATGTTTGTGAAGATCTGCGCAAAGCCGAGGATAGTGGAAAACAGTAACAAGAGGACAACAGATCCTTAATAAAGAATTGTAAGCTGACACTCACTGTACAACCCAGTGCTTGCTGCTGGTGAAGTCATATTTAGGAGCATAAATGAATGGCAGTCGGAAGTAGAACATCAGATAAATGAGAAGAGGACCAGCACACTCTGTCAGGAACACCTACAAAAAGGCAAACTATTGGCAATAGATACTGTAGGGAAACTATTAGCAAGAACAGTCAACACAGTAGCACATTCGCTATGTCTACTAAAGAGCATTCGGTCATAAAGACACAATATTCAACAAGTACACAATTCCTTGCCCCTGTCTAAAGTCCCCAGTTTTCTTAGTTTATATTTGTTAAGCAAATTTAAAATATAACAACTAACAGAGGGACCAACTATAGTTTTCAAAATACTGATGGTACTATTGTAAAAAGTATATTTTGTAAGTTACAATTCGTACATTTCAACACACAATTACATAAACTAAACTAAATTGGGGAAGATGTTTTCAGCAGGGTGAAGGAATATAGCTAACATGATATGATCAAGAGAGGCGGGACAGCTGACGTGAAGTCAGTGGTGATGAAATCGACCTCTGAATCAGCAACTCAGCCAGAGCCCTGGCTCAGCATGGCTTAACACTAGCAACTGTGGATCTCTGCTCTGGTATCATCAAGCTAAAGCAGTGCATTGCCACTTGAGGGTGGCTATAAGGACGGAGAATGCAGAGGTTGAACGAACAAGGGTGTGTAAATGAAAGGTAGCTGAGAGGTCAGTGGAATAAACACCTGTGGAAGAAATGGGGCCATGAGATTATATGTCCTCGGACAGAAGATAGGGGCTGTGGGAGGTGAGAGAAAACCTAACCACAGCACAGTGCATCTATATCTGTCACAGAGGCTGGGATATTTATATGCGATTGATTGAGTGGGTGAGCGAGTGCGCCAAGTTCTATTTCAAATGCAAGAATGTAAATGAGTGCATTTTGTTTTGTTTTGTGTGTGTGTGTGTGTGTGTGTGTGTGTGTGTGTGTGTGTGTGTGTAAGCAGGTATACTCACAGTTCCCCATGTAACCTGGGAGCCGAGGTCACTGAAGTAGAAACTGGCAGTGGTTCCTACAGGAAGAGTCTGGAGAACATCTTCGTCCTTCAGACACTTGCCCTCTTATAGACAGAAAATGTTCAACATCAACAAAGATCACACAGCATAACATTCTGTTACTTTGTCAGTAAGTTGTATGTAATTACCGTAGGCTATTAGGATCAGATAACAATGAATTATATATATATATAAATCATTTGATAGACTTACTTGGATCTAGGCGCAACGATTGTCTGGCTGGATACCACTTTGGATCTGATTAAAAGAAAAGAAAGTTCATATAGTTCATATATATATATATATTACAATAAAAACATAAAATATATATATATATATATTGTTAAAAAATACTCACTTGATTTGTGAAAAAGTGCTTTAATATCTAAAACTGTAGCAGTTGGCTCCACCTGTGAACATAGAGAGTGTTAATTTGAAACATTATATTCAATCTGCATATAAAGTCAGGGTATAGTAACACTAACTAATAATTGTATTAAGATACATATTGCAAAAAGAAGGGTTTCTCCAAAAACAATAAAAATATAATACTTGATTACTAATATGTTGCCAACAGTACTTTTCCCTTTTATGCTTCTTATTTAATTTACACATATCCGTTTTGATATATCTAAACATGTCTGGTATGCATGCCTGATTATTCCTGCCAATTGGGCTAATACAATAAAGCTATGTTAGACAATCAAAGAAGACAAGATAATCCATGTGATGAAAGAGGAATTTTCACCAAAAGTCAATCTTAATATAAGTGTTAATGGCTTGGGGAAAAAAAGTGTATTGGCTTCATAAAGTCAAAAGAATTTAATATCCCTAAAAATATTTGAAAGGGATTAATTGAGAGGTGAATAACTGTAGTAATTTAACACATACTGTATGTCCTAACTCCTATGCACGCTTTATCGTGTTATTTTACACACCTTGTGGAGTTTGTAATTCTAATCAGACCGTGTAACTTAATAGGCATGGTGAGGTTTATCCCACTAAATAATCTTGTGTAGTAGGCATATGGAGCACATGGACAAAACCAAATCCACTCCCAATACATACCTTGTCCAGCAGTAGAAGTTTCTCTTTAGTTTTCACATCCAATATCTCCACCTCAAAATATACTATCCTTTTTGCCTTCTTGGGTGGTTTTGGCTTGGGCCTTGGTGTCGGCTTCTTCTCAGGCTCAGTGCCGTTGGCACCCTTTGCCTCTAACGCAAGTGCATCCATGACTTTTGACAACTGAAGGCTAATGAACCTCCCAGTGTGTTAAATGTGCCCCAATGTGTCTTGAAACGCTATAGTTATCATCCACCTGGCAGCTCCACACAACTCCTAAGTTCAGCTGTGAACCGTCACTTCTTGCCTAAATGTCCTTTCACTTTTAGAAGACCAATACCACCAAAAGCAAGTCTAATGGAGGGAAAAATCCAGAGATGAGGTGAAAGCTGCCTTCCCCGTTGCCCACAAATGAGACGTCAATTCACTCTTCACCTGAAAAGCAGCCTGCCTGTGGTAAAGATCTCCTCTATACACCACGAAATCCACTGAAGACGAAACTCGAGAGCCCCAAGACATAATCCATAGCACGCCATTTACAAGGCTAAATATAAGTTTCCTGATTTGCTATGCACGCGCTTGGTAACTCTGGTGAGCCAGACAACCCTAGGCTACTCAGTGACAGATTTCAACATGTTCCCAACAAGACCCCTAGACATAGCACCTATCCCTACTCACACTCTAATACCACTACACATCCCCTAGAAGCCTGATCCATGGTGGGAAGACAGACAGATATCCACATACCAACAAGTCCCCCTCCCCCAGACCACCTGTGTCCAATGGTATTCTGTTTCTTTCTTTGACCTCCAAAACAATGACAAACATGCATATGTTTTAGTGGTATATGTCTCGTTCGAGTATAATACAGCATTGCACTTTTACTAGCATTATAGTTTCAATTGACTGCATATAGCCTACTATATGAGTAACATGGCATACATATAAAACATACAGAATTAAACAGAATTAATAATATATATGAAACGGCCAATAATCAAGTGAGAAAATTATAGAACACAATAGCCTACTTTCCTACTGGTGTGGCTGAATTTCTTTAGGAACCTGCATGGAGATAAAGTGGATATTAAACAATAGCTGGTGAATAGAGGACAAACTATGTTGTTGATCTTGAACAGCTCATCAACACACAGGCATCAGCGTTTTGGATTCTACTCTATTTATAATCAGTGTGGGAACAATCCGTGGACCAAGCAACTAGCAGACACATCCAGCCAACACATGCGTTATAAGCAAACTAGCAAAGATCATTTCTGATCCTTGTCTGAGATTGGATATTCTTCTAAACTCCGATATAATCACTCACCTACTGGAAGAGAATTAGGCTGCAATAGGCTAATAATAATAATGTTTGCCAATATCTGTCTGAAACGATAGACCTGCTCTCAAATACAACCTTTGCTCAGAGAAAAGCTAATTATAGCCTACTCTTATTGTGACATTCGTACCCTAGGGTTAGGACTATGCATTTGCTTCATCGACACGATATAATTTGCGTCTAAAAAAACAAGTTCTGTTAAATTGTTGAGAATATATTTGAAAATAACCTAATAAAAACACTGAACTCCATGCTGTCCTGATAGAAGAAGGCGTGTCTTGAATTGAGTGACAGTAATAGAGGCGGTACGGTACATAGTGAAACCACCACCAACCTCTTCCAGACGTTTCCTCGCACAATTGCAGTTTGTTGAACACATTTTGGCCTCTGTCCTGGACATATAGGCCTACACGGCACAGTTACGTTTAAGTGTAGATTTTATTTTGATTGACGCTGCTGATTCGATTGTTATTTCGAGATAGATCGGGGTGTCCGCTGTCAGGATTGTAAAATTCAAGCGCTAACCTTGGCTGGCTCGGTTCTGCAGTGCTAGCGTTAGCTGGACTGACAGCTGCGGCGGTCGCTTGGTAATACTAGCACAGGACGTACAGTTTGTTGGCGTTGATTGAACAACAATATTTGTGATGATTTTATGAAACCTAGTGACAGAGTTTTGTAATGGGTAAGGATTATTACAAAGTGTTGGGAATAGCCAAAGGCGCATCAGAAGACGAGATTAAAAAGGCGTACCGAAAACAGGCCCTCCGTTATCACCCTGATAAAAACAAGTCATCTGGAGCCGAGGATAAATTCAAAGAGATTGCTGAAGCTTACGATGTTCTTAGTGACGCCAAAAAAAAAGACATATATGACCGATTTGGAGAAGAAGGTAAGAAGTATTGCTCTTCCCTGTACCGGTACGGTACAGCACATTTAGGCTGCCGTACCTGTAGTGCTGCTAACCTGTAAATGCAATATATTATATGCTGTATATTAGTATGAGTCAAATCCGTTGGCAAAATTAACTATTCACAAAATTAGCTATTCGCAAAAACCAAAGTCTGGAAACCTTGTGTGTGTGTGTGTGCGTGTGTGTGTGTGTGTGTGTGTGTGTGTGTGTGTGTTGTTTACTCTCTAGAACATACTGGAACTCACTAGAACATCTTGTTAGAGAACACCAATTTGATAAACCTACACTGTATGTAGACTCATATCATGGGAACCAGGCTAGTTTGGATACATAAGATATATTTATACACCAGCATATACTAAGATAGCATTTATAGTCTGAGATACATTAAGGAACTTAATTAATATATATATGAACTTACCTTCTGTGCTTTTCCACATAGGACTAAAGGGCTCTACAGGGCATGGAGGAACAAATGGGCCCAGCTACAACTACACCTTCCATGGAGACCCGCATGCAATGTTCGCCGAGTTCTTCGGTGGCCGTAGCCCATTTGATCAGTTCTTCACACGGAATGGGGATAATAACATGGACATTGATGACCCCTTTGCTGCATTTGGCATGGGTGGCATGGGAGGCATGGGTGGCATGGGTGGCATGGGAGGGTTTCAGAGGCAGTTTAAATCCCAGCCCGGCGGGCTCCACAGGGGCCGAGAGAAAAAGAAGGACCCGCCAGTGGTGCATGAACTGAAGGTTAGCCTGGAGGAAGTCTTTTCTGGTTGCACTAAGAAAATGAAGATTTCTCGTAAGCGCTTGAATCCAGATGGGTGCACTGTGCGTAACGAGGACAAGATTCTGACAGTAGACATCAAGCGTGGCTGGAAGGAAGGGACCAAAATCACCTTCCCTAGGGAGGGGGATGAGACTCCCACTAACATTCCTGCAGATGTGGTCTTTGTAGTGAAGGATAAACCTCACCCAGTGTTCAGACGAGAGGGCTCGGATATTATTTACCCAGCGAAAGTATCTCTAAAAGAGGTGAGTGAACTGAGTGAACTGGACAGTGAATACAGATTGTTTCTTTTGCATGGGCATGAATAATTGTTGGAGAGTTTTATCAATCTCATGTTTCTATGTGAAGCAGTTCATAAATTAACATATCCCCTAAAGTGAATATGTATAAAATGTGATTGCCTGTGATGTTTTTTAGAAGTGAATGGCATATGAAAATACTGAGCTGGTCCATGAAAGATGGATTATATTTGGCTAAAGGTGGACTTATTAGAAACTTATTTTGCCATGTATTTCAGCATGCCTGTTTGATGCTGTACATTTTCATAAGCATATCTGCGGTACCATATATACCATCATTTTGTTTATTCCCTTTCTATCATTAGTTCTCAGATGTAATTTACACAGAACTAAACTACAAATTAATGTTATTAACAATTGGTTAATGTAATTGGTAATCATTGTTTGTTGATCTGTTAATTTCTCTTTCTAACCAGGCCCTGTGTGGATGCACAGTCAGTGCCCCGACACTGGATGGCAGGACTGTCACCGTGACTGCCAGAGATGTAGTCAAACCTGGAATGAAGAAGCGTATAGTTGGGGAGGGGCTGCCCCTGTCCAAATTTCCTGAGAAGAGGGGAGACATGGTCTTAGACTTTACAGTGAAATTCCCTGACAAGCTGGCCCAAAGTACTCGTGATGCATTGAGTCAGATTCTCCCGCCATGAATTCAGTTGTATAGATGAACTGAAATATCCATATTATCATTACCAGAATAGCCTGGTAATATTACTAATGGCACTTTTAAGTCTAGGGTTGCAGTCTTTGTCCAGACTTGCCCTGGATTATGGACAGACATGTTTTCATTTTCTTATTTTGATTACTAAAACTATATTTTTACAAGTCAGTTCTTTGGGAAAGTGGCAGCACTAACATTACCTCTTGGTGTGTGTTCCGTTCATATTTTGTTCTGTCAAAGTATAATGCAAGTCTGTCAGTAGTAAGCATGCCTTAAAACCAAGGGTTTTCGTTTGGTGGTTTTGCTTCCAAGTGGTGTTACAAATTACTGTGGTAGGACGTCCGTGTGTCCAGCACATCCTGCTGATGAACGTTGAGCTAAATATTTTATTAAGGCCCTTTTATTTAGAACAGTATAATACTGCCTCTAAGGCCGTGGTTTGAGGCAAACAAGTTTTGAGCAATACCTCAGGTGCAGTGAGAGAAGCAGTAATGTAGCTATACCTTTTTTATTTTGATGACTAGAGGATACTATGTGTGACATACAGCATATGTGAGACTGAAACTGGTTATGGTTTTGTGCCAAATAACAGTGTAATAATACAGTGTGTGGGGGGTGGTTTAAAAACAGTCTGTGTCTGGCCTGTTATGTGTGCTAACTTCAGTTGTACACTTTGCATTTGCTTAAGGATGCACCATGATACTCATATTCCCATTGAGGGAATGTTACACTCTCAATTCTTTGGTTTGCTTTGATATATTTATTAAAAGCCTGTGTGAGTGTGTGTATAAATACATATTTAATCCATAGTATTGGACTGGTCTGTCTATAACCATATAACTAAATATAAGAATGGTATGACTATACCAATAATACCAGGCTAAATGTACAGACTTTCTTTAAATCTTTTAGCATTTAGATTAATTTATATAGTGGTTTTATTTGCTATAATGTGTTTTCACCTGTTCTAAATTACAGAGAGTAACTGCAATAGAAATTAGGCAGCATAATAAAATAAGTACATTAGTGTAATATTTCAAGTACTAAATTATCCTACTGCTAAGATTGTTGGTGAAAATGTATCAACAGTCAGTACTCAACCACTCCAAATGGAGTTTAAAGTTTCTGGCCCAAACACATGGTTTAACATGAATGTAGAGATTTAATCTCTCAATGTTTCCTTTTTTGTTTTAAAGAAATATATTTGCTTTCTGCAAATGTTTTCCTTTTTGTGGGAAACAAGTGTAAGCATTTATTTTGTTGTACCTGTTTATGTTATAAACTCATTATTCCAGGAGCCAGTACATTGTTTTACATTCTTATGATTTTGCTGATTTAAAAAAAATGTTGTTTTCTCTTCTAGAGAACAGATAATTTTCCAAATTATTTTTTAAAGACTAGCCAATAAAAAATAATTCAAGCCAGTCAGTGTCACTGCAATTTATTTCATGTTAAAATGACCCATCATCCTACCTCCAAAGTATACCTTGCTGTCACTTGCTAACTGCAGACAATACAGCAGATATAATATAGGCCTAACATTAATATATTTACTGAAAACTGATAAACTAAGATTCCGTCACCTTCCAAAAAGAATGGAAAGTCATACTTTCAGGTTTCTTAGTCAGAGCAGACCACTAGAGCGGTAGAATCGCATGCGCTCTTCAACTGGTGATGTAGGCGATTTAACCAGAGGTGGCCAGCATGATTTAGGCAAGAGCAATTGTCAATTTTATGGTGACCATTCATTTTAGTCTAGTATCTTGTAAAATAAAGGAAAAAAATAGGGAAAAGCCCTCCACAATAATTCACAATGTTAGTAATGGATTGGAGAGTAGTAGGCTGGCTGTACTAAACACTACTCGAACCTTCGGCAAGACAACATCATGGATCCCATCTCTGTACACTAGATGGTAGTAGTGTATTTCCCGGCCAATCGAGAGGGCGCTACTGGCAAAGCTAGTCGAAGTCGACGGATAGGGAGCGTATAGCAGTACCGTACCGTTATATCACCGTTACCCTCTCTACCTCTGGCTTTGCCCGTTATCCGCTTAATATTTTTATTTGAACATTGTAAAAGGACCGATAAATCAGGGATTCCTTCCACGTTTATTTTGGGTCATCAACCAAACGCGTACTTGGCTAAACTCCTGCTCGGGTGAGAATGATTGGCCTTGTGTTTATTGCCTCTTTGCCTGGCTAACTAACCAGTTAGCTTAAGCGAGTTAATTTAACAGCTACCGGTAGGCGTTCAAAAATAGTAATGGGAAGTGGTGGTTACTAGTGATTAATTCAGCTTTTTATATAGGCTTAAAGCGGCAGTCTAGCTAGCTGATCGGTGTTCTATATTCGTGTGTACGATAACCAACTATTACGATATTGAGGGTTTATAGTGGTAACATATCTAGCACTGCTAGCAGTTGCCATAGCTGTATTCGATTTTATCCTGGTTAATGTTGATTGTAAGCGAGCGTTGCCATCATTACTGGCTAAAATACAGTACCTTAGGCTATATTAGCTTTGCTGTTGAAATTATTGCTTTGCTAAAGTATAGTAAATAAGACCCTTCTTACTTTCAGAGCAGAAGAGGACCCGTTTCAAGCTGCTGAACATCACATATACAATGTGAATTGCCCTAGTTCTTGGATTTGTAAATATATTGACTCCTCAACACTTAACAAGATTCTTATCCTGGACTGCAAGGTGTAGCATTGCTGTGCAGTCTCCTAGCAGTTTATCTGATTTGGTTGCCTGTTGGCATACCTTGGCCTGGACTAGTTCCCCAGCATAGCTGTGACCTCTTCAACTTTGTTGTACACGGAGGGGTACAATGCCTTTGGGTTTGGGCAGAAGAAAGAAGGCATCCCTTCTAGTTGAGAATGAGGAGGCGGAGCCTATCCGAGGAGGTCTCAACGTCCCAGGTATGGACGGTCTGGACGGAGGTGTTAGGCTAGGAGAAGGCGCTGCATCCGAAGGTCTGCCGCCTCCACCCAGCAGCTTACGACCTCGCCTTATCTTCCACACCCAGCTAGCTCACGGCAGCCCCACAGGGCGTATCGAAGGATTTAGTAATGTGCGGGAGCTGTATGTCAAGATTGGAGAGGCATTTGGGATCCCACCAGCAGAGGTGAGCGATACCCCTATAATCAAATGTGATGTATTGCATTTGTTATGAATCTGTTAATTGTTTTGAGCTTTGCCTCACTTCCCCTTTGTATAACCAAACAATAACATGTAAACCTGTTTACTGTGTTTATTGTTTTGAGCTTTGCCTCAGTTTCTTTTTTGAAAAAAGGAAAATGAGGAAAAGTCTAATCCTACTTTTGCTGTATTTGTGTGATCAAAGGTTATGTTCTGCACACTGAACACTCACAAGGTGGACATGGATAAACTCTTGGGAGGTCAAATCGGGCTGGAGGACTTTATATTTGCCCACATTAAAGGCCAGAAAAAGGAAATTGAAGTGTTTAAGGGGGAGGATGCACTTGGTTTGACTATCACTGATAACGGAGCTGGCTATGCTTTCATAAAGGTGAGGGATTTGTAAATTAAGATAGTTGATATTTATTCCATGTGTTTATTTCTCTATTTACGGCGACAAGCAAGATAGAACTGCAAAAATACAGCCATTCTTATTTTTCAGTAGCCTTCAGATGCATCAGTATAATGAAACAGAAAACATTTATTTATTTATTTATTTATTTATTATTTATTTGAATTGTCGTTTTACAAAAACATTACAACGGATATAACTTTAGTGGACAGCAGCATTGCAAAGGACAAAACAAAAACACTTCCGTGGCATATATATGTGCTGTGTCATTTATTAACGATGATGATGAAATTAAGTGTTGAATGGACTGTGTCCTTTTTGTTTGTCAGAGAATCCGAGAAGGCAGTGTCATCCACCAGATCCAGGTCATCAACGTGGGAGACATGATTGAGTCCATTAATGGCCTTAGCCTGATAGGCTGTCGACACTATGAGGTGGCCAAGATGCTGAAGGAGCTGCTTAAAGGGAAAATGTTTACCATCAAGCTGGTGGAGCCTCTCAAAGCCTTTGGTGGGTGGGAAGAGGACATGTCGTAATATTTTGATGCTGTAGATGCAGGCTGATTCTTTCATTCCTAATTAGCATGCTGGAGGATACATTTCCAGTAGACTGTGGTGTAGGCAAAGCACAATGTAGGCTACTTACTTATTCTTCTCAACAATCTCTGTTTTCTGTTCTGCAAAGCCACACCTAATAATAGTAAGGATTTCACAAATGAAGATTCATCATAATAGCATCCAAGTTAAATATACATTCAATATACTACATTGGACTACTGGTTGCACATGCCTGTATTTCAAAACATAATCTGTTTTCATTTTAAATCCATTTTAGATCATTTTGATTAATATTTAGAAGATTATTTGCTGCCATTGGGTTGTACATTTGTTGTCCTGGCTTAAATGAGAAAAGAGTGACAGCTCCAATAAATGTGCAGGAATGAGATGATGATGCCAGACTGGGTCATTGGCCGTGCTGGAGAATGACACGTGACACCTTGATGTAAGGACACAGGGCTCACTAATGCGTGTGGGTGTGTCGTATTGTTCTGTGGGCAGACATGATCGGCCAGCGGTCCGGCTCCAGGTCTGGATCTGGGGTCCAGCTGGGGACAGGAAGAGGAACCTTACGCCTGCGCTCCAAGGGGCCTGCTACCGTGGAGGAGCTGGTGCGTGTGTGTGTGCGTGCGTGCGCATAATGTGTGTGTGCGTGCACGTAGCGTGTTGGCACGCTTGCTCCCAGTCAGTCACACAGTAAAAAGCACATGCATGTACAAGCAGAATGTGTTTACTTATTCATTTATTTTGGCCCTTTGCTCCAGCCCTCGGCATTCGAGGAAAAGGCCATTGAGAAGGTGGATGACCTACTTGAGAGCTACATGGGTATCAGAGACAGCGAGCTGGGTAAGCGTGCGCGCGCAAGTCAAGTTTTCCGTCGATGTACGTTGATTTGTTGTGTGTTGTGCTTGCTTGATAGCTTCTTGTTCCCTGACCCCTGACCTTTCTGTCTATCTACCAGCGGCGACAATGGTGGAGCTGGGAAAGGATAAAAAGAACCCGGATGAGTTCGCAGAGGCTTTAGATGAGACCCTGGGAGACTTTGCTTTCCCAGACGAATTTGTCTTTGATGTCTGGGGCGCCATTGGTGACGCTAAGGTGGGGCGGCTGTAACCACGGAAACAGTGGGTGCATGACTAGGAATTACTACACTACCATCGTGACATTTTTTTTTTGTTTGTTTTGTTTGTTAGTGAACTATTATTTTTAATGTAGTGTTTGCTGGTTTTTGGGGAGGCATTTCTTAGAGGAAAACAGGAATATGGCCTGTTTATGAAAATGAGAGGTGAACAATCGAACTACTGAGCTGAACAAAGGTTCTATAAAGTGCACATTCTGAGGTCACAATCCTCAGGCAGCAAGTTTATTTTTTAATACATAACTTTTTTTTTTTCTCACCACAAAGCACGTTGATGAGCATTCCTCTTGATTGCATCACTGGAACTTGTCTTTAGCACACAAGTCTCAAGTTTGGGAGAAGGGAAGGACCTGGGCTCACACTACACAAACCTTTGATATTGAGTAAAAACAAAAAAAGTGACTTTCCACATTGCACTGTGTTGCACTGCGCTGTAAAATCAAAACACAGCAAACTGCACTGTACCTAACATAGGCAGCCATCACAGTTATTGCACAGTATTGGAGCTCTCCACTCTAAGACTTCTCCAGCCCCTCAGGTACAGTGTGATTCTGGACCATTTAATGTTCTGGTCTTGGCAAGGACTTGCTTGGCAAGCTTGTGTTGTTACATTGTGAGCTTCCCGAGGTCTTTGTTGTTGTTGTTGTTTTGTACTTTACAGTAAGTGTAGCTCTCTGTTATATTCAGGGGGTGGGGGCTGCACCATGTGTCATATTTGCATCCATTAAAACACTCCATGCTGCAGTGATGCTAAACTGTCTATGGCGTCAGTGTGTTCCACATGTTTCCAGTGTTAAGAAAATCAATGTTGATTTAAAATGTAAAAGGATATTCCATTGGTTTTCTTTTTTTTTTTTTTTTTTTTTAAGGAGAAAATAATATGTAGAATGTTGCCCTAATATGTGGATTACTATTGTTGGTTTTTATATGACGTGATGTGAACTGCGTAAAGAAAAAATAGATTGTTGACATGTCTATTGTTTTGCAACACTACAGTGTGTGCTTATGAGATGGAACGTTGTGTAAAAATGATCAACAATTTGATATCATGTTAGATAAACGGACAAGATGTGTTCATTTTTTTACTCTTATGCAATTTATAGATATTGAGGAAAAAAAAAAAACCATGAAGGAATGGTGCTGGAATCAAGTTTGAAAAACACCATTCTTCCTTATTGTTTAAAATAATCTTGGAAGGAATTTCTTAGGCACACAAACTACTACTACTACTCAGCATAGTCAAACACAATGTCTTTAAACAACTTCGGTGTTATGTTTTCAGTGTTATATCCAAAGCTATGGCGCTTTATTTTATAGTAACTATTGTTTTGTCATTCTTAAGTGCTGATGAGTATACAGTTGATGTAATGGAACTGATTCTAGAACAATGTAACATTAACAAAACACAATTGTTTGTTGGGATTTCTGTTACACTGTTGTTAAAGTCTAATAATCCTGGAAAAAATATTGACGTCGCATTTTGTTGTCTGCCTATTCTTTGTTGACCTCATTACCACAAACATTACCTTATAACATTTAGCTGGCCTGAGTATTGTTGTTCATTTGGTGATGTTTCCACCAACTGGTGTAGTTTGTCTGCTGTTGCTGAATATGGGAACTTACATTACTGTCTGAACTGCTGCTAGTTGCAAATGGGGCATTAGTTGTTTGAATGTAATACAATATGGTAAACTAGATATGCCAAGTTCAGTGGGGTCATTTCTAGTGTTCATGTTTAAACTGGGAATAGTGCCAAGTACAGTATATCCCAATACATTCTTGTATTGGAATGTATTGTATAAACAGTGGAATATGTTAAATGCCTTAGATTAACAATAGCTGATTCTAAGAAAACCAAGTAGAAAAACTGAGTGTGTGTTTGGTGATATAAGGGACGTTGTGACCTCTATTTACTGGAGGTGAACTAAACCAGTTTCTCGAGTACCTGTTGATCTATAGCTCCTGCTCCTGCCACACTGCTGCCAGATTGAGCTGTGACTGCGGTCAGCAGGGTGGTCTGTCTTCTGTATTGTTTCCAGGACCGTAGACGGTCCTAGAAGAGGAAACGCCGCAGGTCCCCTACCAGACGGAACCATCCATGGCGTTACGTCCTCGGGCTCTCTCTCAGCCAGGAAAAAGCTCTTTGCTCCAGGTGGGCACGGCTCTAAGACCGCGGGCGACTTCCTCCAGGTCGAATTCCATGCTGGAGGAGGAGCTGTCATGTCCCGTGTGCTGTGAGATCTTCAGAGAGCCAGTAGTTCTCAAGTGCAGCCACAGCTTCTGCAATGCCTGCCTGCAGCAGTTCTGGAACAAGAAGAAAGCCAGACGAGAGTGTCCCGTGTGTAGGACAAAGTGCTCCCCGCTGGAGCCCACGGTCAGCCTGGCTCTGAAGAATGTGGCTGACACCTTCCTGAAGGAGCAGGAGCGCCAGGCAGCGGCAGCCGCAGCGCCACTCGCTGTGAACCATGCGCGGATGAATGTTGTTAAGTGCGCGGTGCACGGGGAGGTTCTTAAGCTCTTCTGTCAGGTTGAATTTGAAGTGCTTTGCTGTGTCTGTCAAACCTCCAAGAGACACCAGGGTCACCAAGTGTGTCCCTTAGATGAGGGAGCTTCTGACCTTAAGGTAAGGCTCTCAAGTGCAGCTTGTTCTCAACTGGTCTAACCTCAGGACCCACATTTGTCCTTAAAAGCTTTGCATTTATGAACCATTGTTTTATTTCACAAAATGTTTGTTGTAATCCACAATATTCATATGCATTGTTAAAAACACCAAGCAAACGAACATCAACAAGGACTTCTTCACACAATAAATATCTAAATAATTGCAATAGATATTAAACTTTCTAAATAAAAGCAGCTATTCAGTCAATTCAATAGCTGAATAGACTTTCTAACCATGCTGAAGTGCACATCAGCAACAATCAACTCCACAGTTCACACCAGCTTGTTACCCACTTTTGGGTCGGGCCTCACCATTTGAGAACTAGGCTACTGCTAGTTTACCTTCTAATGTTAATGTCAAATTTATTTCATTTATAAATAATGTAATTGTTTCATAAGTAATAATTCCTTTAATTTCACATTCACCATTTAATTTGTTTAAACTGCTGTAAAAACGTAGCCTGTTGTAACCAGACCATATTCACTTTGTGAATAATAAGTCTGGCCACGCTCCATTGGGTGTGTTCGCAGTCGTTTCCTCCTACTTGGCGTAGACCTCTGGTTCATTTTTAAACTATTGGACAGCGCTGACCCAATCGGCGTGTCTACAATTGTTTTGATCACCTCATCTAGCTACCACCATTTAGAAACACCGTTGACTTCAACATCATCTCCCTAACCAACGTTGATTGGGCCACCAGCAGGGTGGCTGTGCGAACGCTAATGTAATCAGGGTTTCCAGACTGTAATCTCAGCTAAATAAATTTAGCTGAGAGCATAATCGGGCGGAGCCAGGCTAGTAAAAACTTGGAAAACATCACTGTTTCCAGAAGAGGCATAGTAATAAAATGGTCCTAAGAGTAAGTGCAAAACACACATCTTTCTACCTGACCTTATTATTTGACCCCTCAACCTATTTTTCACCCTCAGGAGGAGCTGAAGAAAAATCTAATTCCCTTGAAGCAGAGCTTGCGTCACCTGTATGAGGCCAAACAGGAATGTGATGACACAACTGTGCACATCAAGGTATCAACAAACCCTGATTACTGCCCACATGTTCCAGACACAAATTGAGCCAATCACCGTTCATGTAAACATAATTCAAAAAAACATCCACACAAAAATAAAAATTGTGGTCATTGTAAAGGTTAATATTGTGTTTGGCATCTGAGAAAACCAGCATGCAAGTTTCAAATTATATTTAGTTAAAACAGACTATATCTACATGCTCACATTTTGTGGTGATGAACAATCACGTGGCAGTTGGAACACACCTTTGCATTTTCAACTTGCTGGAGCCTAGCATAGAGAATCAGGTTAATCACCCAAAAATGGTATGTGTATCATTGAAAGTGTCTTGATACCTTGGTATAAAAGTTAATTGCAGTTGGATGTTGACTCCTTTATAGCCAGGTTGTCCATGTCAACAATAAGCCTATTATTACTGAAAAGTTACATTTCCTACACTGATACTTAATGCCAAATGTCTGCATGTGGACTGATTAACACACTATACACTTTTCTGCTTTATTGTGCAAACACAAAGCAGAAAGTGCTTTTTTGCTGCCTTCTCTCTCTGAGACATAGTTGTGTGCCTTTAGAACCAGTGCCAGGCTACGGAAAAGCAGATCAGAGAGGAATTTGAGGAGCTCCGGCAGTTTCTGGAGGAGGAGGAGAAAGCCAGACTTGCTGCTCTGCATCAGGAGAACGACGAGAAGAAACATGTTGTGAAGGAGAAGTCCGACAGCCTGACTAGAGACATCCTAGCCCTCTCTCACACCGTCAATGCCATCGAGAACGAGATCGCCTCCAGTGACGCTCTGTTTGTGCAGGTGAGGCAAATATTACCTTCTTTCCCACTGAGAATGTGATGCTGTTCAAACGCAGCAGATGGTGATTTTGTGACTTGCTGTCTTTTATTTCAGAATTATAAGAACACTGCACTGAGGTGAGTTGATTTTCATCTTTGGTGTACCAGTCGCATATTCAGACACTAGCTAGCCTGGGTTGTTTTACTCCTGTTCGGCATGTTGTACATGCAGAGCTCAGATCACCCAGAAGGAGCCTGAGAAACTGTCATGCGCTCTCATAAATATGGCGAGGCACGTCAGTTCAATCAAGTATCAGGTGTGGGAGAAGATGGTGGAGCTTGTTAAATACAGTGAGTACTCAGTCTGCTGTTACGGTACAGTACCATTTAATATAAACAAGGTGTTTTATTGGGGGGTGGTGGTGGTAATCTTCTCACCGGCCACTCTCGCTTTTCTTCTTAAGCCCCGGTCACCCTGGATCCTAACACAGCCTATTCTTGGTTGTCCCTGTCCAAAGACCTGACCGATGTGGCCAATAGCGGGTCCGTTCAGCAGCTCCCAGACAACCCGGAGCGCTTCAGCCATTTTGTGTTCGTGTTGGGCTCTGAAGGCTTCACCTCAGGCAGCCATGCCTGGGAGGTGGAGGTGGGCAACAAGGTAGACTGGATGCTGGGGGTGGTCAAGGAGTCCATCAACAGGAAGGGTCAGCTCTCTGGCTCTCCTGAAGGAGGGTTTTGGATGATGTCCCACTGTGAAGGCCAATACACCGCCATGACCAGTCCATCCACCCCCTTGCATCTGCAAGGGAAGCTGACCAGAGTCAGGGTGCAGCTAGACTATGACATGGGGAAGGTGAGCTTCTCCAATCCCATCAGCATGACCCCCATCTTCACCTTCAATGACTTCTTCACTGAGAGAATGTTCCCTTTTTTCTGCCCTGGAGCCAACATCAATGGGAACAACCCCAGCCCCCTAAAGATCTACCCAGTTAGAGTAGCTGTGTGGAACAGCGCCTCCTGGTGACATCTACACCAACCAAGCTTTGACATCTTTAGCTTGATGTTGTTCAAAGTTTGTGTACACAAACATAGCAAACAACTAGTTTCATTGTAAACATAGTGGAGTAATAATCTTTATATAGCACTTTCCCCCCCATACAACATTGAAAAAGTAATGGCATCCTGAGCTGAGCATGACATCACACTCTGTGTTTTGTAATCCGAGCTCCTGTTTGCATAGCCAGTCTAGCCGTGGTTGGCAGACAAAGCGTTTGTTTTGGTCCGAGCAGCTTGTGCAATATCTAGTGCCAGACAGGCTCATGTAGAGATCCTGTTCACCAAGGTGTTTATTTATCTTAGAAATGTTATGAAAGCAGGTTTGTGTATGTACTGATGCAATGTGAATAAAGAGTCAAGAGTGCAATTGTTTGTTTATTTTGGTTACGTTAAAGTACACAAAGTTGCCATTTCTGAAGCACAGCATGAATGTGACATTCTACCAAGGCAAAGTCTTGCCCTGATAATCCAGGAAGGCCCCATTGTGCTCCTCAGTCAGTGACTCCATCACACGCAGCATGCCCCTCACACTTTCTTGAGCGTCAATCGTCGCCTAGTGGTCAGAAACACATTTCAGTCTCAGATACGTTTCCTCCACTCCCAAACAGAGACAAGGATTGTAATCAGATTGTATCATTTAGTCTAGAGCAGGGTTCCCCAATCCTGGTCCTAGAGCAGTTTCCCTGCATGTTTTAGATGTCTCCCTGCTCCAACACAACTGATTGAAATGAATAGCTCATAATGACCCATTCATTTGAATCAGTTGTGTTGGAGCAGGGAGACATCTAAAATATGCAGGGCAATGGCACTCTAGGACCAGGATTGGGGACCACTGGTCTAGAGGAAAACAATTTCTATTGTTAAATTTTTGTAGCTTGTATTTATTCCACCTTGCTTATGTGAATCATTGTTCTTGTAAATTAATTCTTAAGTTTGGATGTTTGCACAACATCCTTGTAGTGGCGAATTGTCCTTTTGATTGAACAAAACCAACTAAAAACTCAATGTCCAACAGCCACTGAGGCACCGAAGGAGTGAATCTTACACAGAGATTAAAATGTTCATTGTCCAGGCATAGATGGCATTCTGAGAGGTTTATTTATCAATATCTCAAACAAACATTTCACAAAAGGAACAATGGCGTCTCTAGGCTCTGGTAAAAAAAAACATCAGCCCTCCCCGGTGTCTTCCTCCCACACACCTGTTTCCCTGTATATGTAGACTACACCCCGTAGCTAAGTTTACCTGGTACCTTCAAAACAAAAGCACTAACAAATAATAAAAATAACCCAAATAAATAATAACCAAATTTATGTAGCTGTATAACTCAAGCAAAACTAAAATTAAATAAAAATATTTAACTATTAAATATAAGAA
>JAODUE010022107.1:0-23615 GCA_027564755.1 Amblyopsis hoosieri | reverse complement strand
GACATTTGTACTAGCTCCCAAACAATCACAGACTAACACACACACTCACTCACACACACACACACACACACAACAATAACATTTGACTCCATCGATTCCTCCACCACAGGATTATGAGGCAGACTCAATGGCGTTGCAAGACATGTATTGAGCTACAATGGGCTTCAGTTGAAGCTCAGTAGCATACGTGCGCGTGTGTTCCTGGCTGGTCTCCTGTTGCAGTCCAGGCCAAGAAGTGACTGTACGACAGCCCGTATGAACTAGAAGAGACCGTCATTATGCTGTTCATTGGAGCAGCAATATCTCTGCTTGAGGACATTGGCTGCCTGAGCATAACCCATCTGCATCTCTGTCAGTCTGCCTGCTGTCGGACAGACAGGCTGACTGACAGACATACAGGCAGACAGACAGACAGGCAGTCTGTCAGTCTGCCTGCTGTCGGACAGACAGACAGACAGACAGACAGGCAGTCTGTCTGGAGGCCAGGCTGTTAGCTCTGCTGGATGTCTGTGTGTGTAGTGTGAGCGCATGAACATGTGTGCACGCGTGTGTGTGTGTGTGTGTGTGTGTGTGTGTGTGTGTGTGTGTGTGTGAGCGTGCACATGCAGCACAAGCTGTACCTGGGTGATGTAAGCTCCAGGCAGTAGTGCAGATAACGGCAGTATGTTTGTCATATTACCCTCTCTGCAAAACATATGACTGGTGCTGGTGATGGAGCCTAAACAATTGCAGTGTTTATTGGTTACATGCATTTCTTACTGAGTTCACCTGTTACAAACTCTTCACAGCCAGCACAACAGCAGTCAATAATAATAATAATAATAATAATAATTATTATTATTATTATTATTATAAAAAAAAAACATAAACCCACAAGACCCAAAGCGCTACACTACAAAAAAGCACTCGAAACATAATCAAATAAAATTAAACAGGGTACACTGACCAGTGGTCGGGATCCCCCGGCGGGTCGCGAGACACAGAGGAGGGGGTCACAAGATGATTTTCAGAAATTAAGTAACATTTTAAAATGATTAAAATGGCATAGTTTAGCCATAATTGTTAGTAGTAGTACAGTTTATACATTGCTTTGATGTATTCTGCTACTAGACTTTATTAAAATACTATAAAATAATAATATGGCTGTTAGTCTTCTACCACAACTGATATTTTGGGGGTCACTAGCTGAAAAGTTTGAGAACCCCTGCGACTAGACAAATAGAAGAAAATTGTATTATGGAAAATCATGAAAGTTTAATATATTACATGTAAAAAAGGTAAAAAGAAAAAAGTGTTTTAAGAAGTTCTTAAATCTGTCAAGGGTAGGGGCATTTCACAATGCCTCAGGCAAGGCATTTCACACTAATTTTTCATGCTTCAACACAAAATACATTGAGTACTGAATATAGTATCTATATCTCCCAACTCAAGAATTAATTTTTCAGTTTAACCATAGTCTCTACCTTAACCTCTTTTCCACCAGTTGCTTTTAGTCACTAGGAGACAGAATGTTTGTTGTTGCTCCTTCTTACCTTAATGCCTCCTCTCTTCCTCTATTATCCATGTTTTTCTTCTCTCCGTAATCCAGCGTTGTCCTTGTGGATAAGCATGGCGTGGATGGAGGCAGTGGTTTGCTCTGAAAACAGGTAAGTGTTCTGAGTGAGGATATGGGAGGTTCTAGTGGGGGGTAAGTTCTGGCATATTGAATGATGAATGAATATATGACTTGAAGGATCAATGAACAATGATTCACAGAGGTTGTACAAGGCCTCAGTCAAAAGTGACCATGTGGTCCGCACTGCACTGCAGCTGCAAAATAAGGATGAACCAAACACACAAAATTACTGGAAATGTACAGGAAAATCTACACCAATTGTTTATCCACTGGAACCAAGATTACACTTTAAAAAAGGACAAATATAACTAACTATAACTAATATAAATGTTTTAGTTCAATTTAATGTAGGGCCCATTACCGCAGACTTTAATCCACTGTGATTTTCTCTCTCTCTCACCCCCATGTGCTAATCCAGGCACAGAGCGCCTCATCCACTGTGACAGCCAATGAAATCAAACCTGGCAACGCAACAGGCCCAGCATCATTAGCAGATGCATTAAAAACACTCAACCTGCCTGTTGTGTGGTAGAGCACAGTGCATCTGTCACACACACATGCGCACGCACGCACGCATGCACACACACATACACTCTCTTTGACTGTATCCGCTATCCATCTCTATATTCATCTCTTCCAACAATATGATTTGTGTGTGTGTGTGTGTGTGTATGTGTGTTGTCATGACTATCACATGTTGTGTTGTGGGTAATTGCAGCTATTAGTGCAGCAGATAGCATATGAGAGTGAGAGCATAGCATGGCTAATGAGCACATGAGATAAATGAGACATGCTAGCAACAATGGATGCTGTTAGATGTTATGTGAAGCACAGCTCTCTGGTACTCAGCACAATGCCTGTAGCTGAGGTGCTTCTCCTCGCCTCTCCCTTGTCAAACAGAATGTACACCTGCATTGCTAAGCCTTGACACCACATAGCACCCATCTTGATGCTAGATATATTCAGCTGAATCATGGAAGATGATATTGAACTGTAACGCCGGTGAGTTTGGAGGTGGCTGAAGAAAAATTACTGAAAACAATGACAGAACATCCATCCATCCATCCATCCCTCACTCGCGAAATGACCCCGAGGTAGAGTACTCCTTCACTTGGAGTAAGGACTCATTCCCTACCCGGAGTAGGGCAGGAAAACGGTTTCCTGCTGGGAACCATGGCCTCAGATTTAGCGGTGCTAATCCTCATCCCAGCCGTTTCACACTCAGCTGCAAACCGATCCAGTGAGTGCTGGAGATCACAGGCTGATGATGTCATCAGGACCACATCATCTTCAAAAAGCAGTGATGAGATCCCAAGGCTACTGAATCGCAACCCCTCCCCACCATGACTACACCTCGATATCCTGACCATGAATATACCAAACAGGGTTGGTGACAAAGCCAGGCGTCATACGCCAGCGAGCCCTCCCTCTGGGCCTGGCTCCAGACGGGGGCCCTGGGCTTCCTCCGGGCAGGGTAACTTCTCCTCTTTTATGATTTTTCATGAAGGATCTTTTGAACCATTCTTAGTCTGGCCCCGTCCCTGAGATCACTTTGCCTTGGGAGACCCAGGAGCACAAGGCTCCAGACAACACAGCTCTCAGGATCACAGGGACCAGTGTTGGCAGTACAGTAACTAGTTACTATTTTCAAAACAGTACAAATATTACAATTACTAATCGAAGTAACTAAAATTTACTGCGTTAAAATAGCAAGATTTCTGGTCCTAGCAAACTTATGGTAGGCTAATTGAACCAACCTCTCAATCATCTTGTTTGAGAGGCTGCAATGTTTTCACTTTGGCTGATTGTTGACTCTTAAGCTTAAATAGTGTTCCAATAAAGAGGGTTCAATTCTAAAAGGAGCTGACAAGGCAGGGTAGTGAATGTGAAAGTAATATAGTAATGTAACTAGTAATGTAACTAATTACATTTAATACCCAGTAATAAGTAAAGTAATATAATTACTTTATGAAGGAGTAATAAGTAACTAGTAACTTCGTAGGTAGATAGTATAGAACAATAGAACAATAATCTGGGAAACTGTTATCCAAGAATGCAACACCTGTTTTGAGTCTTTATTTATTTATATTTGATGGCAAATGCAGGTGCACACATTTGTAGTGTGTATATGTGTGTGTGTGTGTGTGTGGGGGGGGGGTGGGGTGAGAAGATGTGCACCTGCAATTTTTTTCTATATGTTGAAATGAGATGATTTCATTTTCTAGTGGTTGAGTGTGTATCTGGTTGAGCGCCAGTCTGACAGATGTCACAACACACCTCAGACCTCATTAGTGATTAGTGAAATTAAAGGGTGACAGATACGTATCCATGGTGGAGTGCAAGGTTGAGTCTCCTTGTGATATTTTTTAATTATGATTTATGCGTGGTTGGATGGTATACCTTTTTACTTATGCAAATAGTTAAGTTGAGTTCAAAGCCTTGATTGGCAGGAAACTGTCTCTTGATTCTCTCCAGGGATCAATTTGCAATCAGTGGCCCATATTAACATTGTAGAGCGGATGTAGCTTCAATGAGGTTGAGACATACTGAGACATTAATTCCCTTCTGTATTGTTGCTCATAATGAACTTTGATTCTGTGCTGTACCAGAGGGGATTGGAGGGCCATTTAAAACCACTACCTAATTGTTCTTTTAAAAACCACGCCACTGTAGTTTCTGCTGCGTATTCATCCCTAAATTCTCTCAGTTTGAATAACTGTCTTGTCTGTTTTGTCAGTTTAACTACTTTGGCTCTGGCTCTTACTTGAATCTGTCTGTCTACATGCCAGCCTGTCTGTCTGGCTGGAATGCATGCTGTCTCCCTAATTCAATTGCTATTAATGAATTGCCATGCGATGCGATGCAATGCAGTCACATCAAGTTTATTTCCATAGACCTTAATCCCATTAGTGTCTCAAAGAGCTGCACATTCCACATGGAAACAACCACAGCTAATATCATCCCATTGGCAAAGGGAAATTAAAGAACCCTTTGAGGTGACTACAAACAGGAGTTTATAGATCAATGAATGAATGGATCTATATATTGGGGAGGGGATAACATTCAGTCAGCCACGTGATGCGTGGGTCATGGCAATGCTTGGCCTCTTTCTTCAACAGGACTGATCACGGAGGAGCAGGTTTGGGATCCTCTGGCCAACTAGGCTGGCCTGGCAGACGGGGATACCGGTGATCAAAAGGCCTCATTAACATTTCAATCTGTCGCAGCAGAGATAAGACCATGACGGCCATTCTGAGACGCGTCCTGTCTGCCCTGGGCGGCCGGTAATGACGGTGATATTTCATTCACGCTATCACCATCTCCACGCATCCATCTTCAAATACCAGCTTTGTCTGTTTACCTTTACCTACTGAATGAACAATATACAGTCTCTCTCTCCCACCTTGTGTAACCAGGCTAACTCGCCCAGCGTAACCGTCTTCAAGCACTGTCTGTTTGTATTGGTGTGTGTGTGCTGTGGCCGGTCAGGTGCCTTGGATTCACTCATCAGTGTTGGCTCAGAGTAGAGTAGTCTTACTTTATGCAGGTGGCTGTTTGTCGTCCTGCCACTCCCTGCCTGAGACAACGACCCTTTAGCCGGGCGTCATCACGCGCTCTCACCGTCGACGAACTCTCTGTGTCAGGCCAAGGAGCGTGTGTTCCTCTGTGGGCCGGAGGGAGTCAGTGGAACACACTGACACCACGAGCAAATTAGTTATTGAGCCACCCCCCTCCCCAGACACCAGATCACAGCTTCGTAATTGCTGGAATGAAGAGGAAGTGTGTCATAAATGGGTGGGGGGTGGGGGGTTGTAGGAAGAAAGAAAATCAGTGGGTGGGTAATGGGACTACATTGATGGGAAAGGAAGGAAGGAAGGCGTTATAGAGAAGAGAGTACAGTAACACAAGCATGAATCACAGACAGACAGATTGACTTACTGACTGGAATCTTTCAGGGATCTGGACAGTCTGACCCCTATTATAGATGGTTTCAGCACAACCTTTGTATAAGGTGCCATAATTAGTGACAGTTATTGATGGGCCAGGCACATACTGTAACCTTGGCAATGCACGTACGTTCGTTAACACCGTCTATAGGAAACACTGATGACTGGAACTAGCTTATGAAGGTATCATTGATGCATAACCTCTGAGCACCTGTGACACTGAAGTTGTAGTTGCAGAAAGTAGTCACACATGTGTATCAGTATATTTTAAATCACAGAGATAAATGTTTTAGTAGTTGCAAACTCCTACAAGAACAGCACAACAGTTAGCAATGGTCTCATTGATCGTCGTCAAATATGGACGTTATTGCAAAGTATGTAAACATCTAATACTGACGAAAAACGAACTCGTCACAATATTAATGTGAATTACATTTTTATTAATTAATATTTAGATGATTTATTTCAATGGTGACAAAATTCTGTCATTTATGACAGAAATCTTTTTCTTCTAAGAGAGCGCAGGGGGGAGAATTGGGCAATGTTGTTTTTGGGCCCATCTCAGGCTAGGAATGTCCCAGAAGCATGTAACTTCAGCATGGGACCTTGTGCATTGTCAACAACTAGTGCATGTTTGGTGAAGATTGAACTACGTAAAATAGAAATCTTGTTGCGATCGGCTTGAAACTTACACACATCAATAGGCAGTCATGAAAAGGTGCCAAATCCTGAATATATGATATTGAAGGACATTCATTTGCCCAAATCAGGTCCACTTCATCGGGCTGGTGCACCTGAATTGGGCAAAATTCTGTTAAATCCTATCTCAGGCTAGAAACTTCAAAGAACAATCTAACTTTATTAAATGTCCCTCCTAGTCATTGCCAACAACTGGTGCACGTTTGGTGATGATTGGGCAAAGTTCATTTTTGCTTCAAGGCATGGGACTTAGGTTGAAAATGTTGTCAATACACAACTTTGACTACAACATGTTCTGAAATATTAAAAGATATTATTTTACCCAATTCAGGTCCACGTCATTGGGCTGGTGCACCTGAATTGGACAATATTCTTGATCATTCAGGTTCACTAGTCTGGCCCCAGGAAAACTCTAGGAACGTGCAAATGCAGTGGTCACATGGGGACGTGGGGATAAACGTTTGGTTGTAATTTGGAGACCCTACCTAAAAAGGTCTAAAAAGAAAATCTAGGGTTGCCCAATTTGGGTTCTTTCAGTTCTGTCAGTTCTCACAGTGCTTTTTGAATTGGGCACCAATACTTTTTTGGGGGAGGGGCCTCCCGGGTCCCCCGAACAGCGAAAGGCCCCAAAATCCTCGGGGGTCCCCCATACGCACCCTCCGAAGCACGGCCCTCTAGGTGGTCCGCAAAGGAAAATTTGTGAAAAAGGCCTTACATTTTGACAAAATATTTACTCACTGTTTGCTATCTGCCCATTCCATATGCATGCTAATAAAATAATCTAGTGTTTCTACAGTGCTGGCTCTGTAAATAGTAACACAATCAAAGTCTCTACAATATTGTAGTCTTCACAATGTGTTTACGATGTATGGGGCGCTGCTTTTGAGGGAGCACCCCATTGAAGGCAGAGGTGTTTTTGTTTTGATCAAGCTCAAATATCAACAAACTTTCTCCAGAATGACTATATCTTTAAATACAGTAACCATGAGTCAGTGCAGGTGAAGGGTTAAGCTAGATCAAATGCCAATTGATTGGTATGTGAGGTGATTTAGCAAATTGCTTACTTTGACTACTTAACGGTCTCGAAATGTGGAATCACCAGTAGTTTCCAGTAGGAATATGTGCTTTTGACCAGTAAGTTTGCAACATATGAGTTAATCACAGACCGTGGTAGGGAAGAATATCGAAAACGCCAATAATTTTTCTCATAGGGAAAATCGTGTAGACCCAGAAGTATATGGGCATAATGATGCACTATTGTATAGTAGCTTAGGCCTACATGACAGCAAGAGCTGAATTTCTTATTGTTACTAATGCCGCTGCACACTAAATGCTTTAACATAACAGATAGATCAAATAGCAGTAGCTTGATCTTGCCAAATAGTGAGCCCACATGAAAACAGTAATAACTTGTTTATAACCATTTAATAATGCTTTATAAAGTGTTTACAATCTAATTAAAACCCTAATTGTAAATTATTTATAAAGCTTTCATGAGGGTAGTCTTGTTGTAAAGTGGTACCCAGTAGGTATTAGTAACAATATGGCCTATGGAGACTTAACGGCAGATTCAAAGATTTGTGCACCTGCACTGGAGAATTTGAGAAGGTGTAACCTTAAGTTAAATGTTTTAATACGGGTGTGTAAATGCACAATTTGTAACTGTGTTATACTGTATGTAATACAAATTAGAGTTTCTGAATGTGTGAGTTGTAGATTTATGCACCTGCAATGGAGAATTTGAGAAGGTGTAATTGTTGTGATGTTCTTGTTGGAGTTTTAAACTACTAAAGGATTTATCTCTGTGACTTCAAATATACTGACACACACGTGTGATTGATTACGTTCTACAATTCCAGTCACTGATGCTCAGATGTTTGGCACCAAAAATATCTTCATACTACAGCTATATACTCACACCACTCTGTGTATGTGTGGGGGGTTGCATGCTTGTGTTTGTTATATGTTTTTCCTGTTTATATGACTCATTCCTGAAGACTAGTGGCTAGTATTGTGTGTGTGTGTGTGTGTGTGTGTGTGTGTGTGTGTGTGTGTGTGTGTGTGTGTGTGTGTGTTTGTGGGAATGTACAGCGATTAAGCAATTCAGCGAAACCAGTGTCTGTCCAATCTCGGTTTCCAATCAATCTGGTTGGGGAAACAGTATCTGCCCTGCAGATATCTGGCCCAGGCAGGGGATCAATAGCTGGATTGAATGATTGAACACCACTAATCCAATTGACATTTGACTTAAATGTTTTCTGGTGCCCCAATTTACATCCCCCTGCTTTCTAACCTTGGTTAAGATGAATGCGTTATGACAGACAGACAGTCAGGGGTGTTCGGCACTGGAGCACTTTATTTCATTGTGAACGTGGAGAAAGTGCACACGTGGTTTAAATTCATGACTGTGTGCGACTGTCTAATTCAGGCCGTCCATTGAAGTGAGCGCTGTTGCAAATCACCTTTTTACTTTAGCAGAGTGCACTCCATGTGCTGCAGGCAGCATGTTTGAGTCCAGTCCTCTGTGATATACGCCGCGGTGGTGCGCTCGCTGTGCTCGCTGCAGCCAAACAAGCAGCAGATTTGCGTCCCACGGAGACCCATAGGAGGAAACGCGCTGATGTGGGATTGATGGGGCTGTGAGTGCTGCCAGTGGCAGAAAATGGGAACCTCTGTTTTTATTGATATCAGTGCATGTGCACTACAAAAAGCCACTGATATTATAATGCTGTTGATTTTAAGATGGAGAGTTAAATCACCTAAGTGTTAAGATACCGGTATCTGCTGTTCAGCACTGTTACTCAGTACTATTTTCAAAAACAACCTCAATAACACCAGCCTCCTCTGAAGTCTCTCTACGCCTAAAGGCTCAGTATATACACCATCCCCACATGACTGTTAACGCCCCGTACTCATCCTCCAACTCTGAGGGCTCAGGCTGTTTGAAGGACCCTTGGTGAAAAGAAACGAGATCCGGCAGGTGACCCAAGGGAAACACTCTGACAGGTTTAGGTTCATCCACAGGTATTAAATCCCTCACTGGAGTCCTCAAACAGGCAATGTGGCAGGCAGGCAGCTGCCAGCTCAGAATACCGGAATCAGATATGTCAGGGAGCCACTTGATAAACAGCTGCAATACTGTGTGGTGATCCTGGCTAAACAGAGACGCTTTAAAGGTTTACTCAGCTATTGCAAGCTAAATGTAAGCTAAAACACTTTTGGTGAAATTCTACAAACATCTCCTTGCATTTTGCTAGCTTACTGTTTTCTCTATGCGTGTTGACAAAAGAACCTGATACTACAGCCCTGGCTCCATCAATAGGAATATAAACAACATAAACAACACAGACAACATAGACAATGTGACAAACACAGCTCACAACAACAAAGCCATAGTACTACACTTTGCTTCACAATGCGTTTTGATTTGTGGAGCGGAGGGATATTGAATTGATTTGAGCTTGACTAACCAGTATAGCCTGGTAAATGTAGTGCAGACAACACTCTCCCAGCCTTGGCAATGTGTGTGCAGTGTGTAGGGCAGAGCCTCTGAGAGAGCACCCTGTGGCATTGAAAGGAGATGTGTATGTGTTTCTATGTTGAGTTCAACAATCAACAGTCTTTCTTCAGCATCACTTACTCCAAAGGTGGAGTAATTGCACTTAGCCACCTATAATCCAGCTGTTTTCCGCTGATATTTGTTGCTATGGTGAACCACACGGCCGGCCGGCAGGAAGCAGTCTGCTGCCCCCAACTACCCTGTCTTCCACCCCTCCCCTCCCCGTAAATGACTCCCCTGGGCTGGGGTTTCTGCGGCGCGTCATTGCTTTAATGAAATCAAGGCCAGCCACCTGCCCTGGCCGCCACAGAAGCACCACTTATTACAACGGAGCTTTTGTCCGCACGCACAAAGACACGGGAGATCTGTTCATACAGACGGGAGATATCTGACAAGAAGGAGGCCGTGGAGGTGGAGGTGGGGGGTGGGGGGGCTGTAATTGAGTCTAGCGCAGGTCTGAGAATGGCTCGCACACAGGCTGGCTAAAGGTGAACGGGTCCACTCACATCCCACGCCAAAGGAAAAGGACATGGGGAAATACTGCAACATGAAAATAATCATCATGTTTGCACACCCATAATGCATCACTCCTCATAGGATGTCACTGTGAGTGCGTGCGTGCATACGTGCGTGTGTATGTGTGCATCTAATAGAGGGAACGCTTCAATAACTACATCAGCTGCGCGAGGGAACTGGAGTCTGTTGGGAAATAAGACAGCGCTGGTTTTGTGTTGAGATTGATCAATACGTCCTCTGAATTACAAAACACAAACAGCCCAGCCTCGAGTTTAGCATCTGCTTGACGATGTTAGCCATAATAGAATTTGATGTGTGGGTGCTTTACGAGACAATAATACTCCAAGGCCTGTCATATTTTACCTTCATTGGTCATATCTACCTGCCTTTATGGTAGTAGATTGTCAAATATAATCTTATAAAATCACATGAATGATGAATATAGTGGCCGTGCCAAATGTAGTTGTAAAACCGTATTAGTTTCAAGGCTCATATTGGCCTGTTAGCATTAGGACAGAGAACGTATACAGCTAAAATGTTTGGGAGGCAAACGCAATGGTTTCTTCCTCAAGGTAGGGAAACAAATAGCGAGACACAGAGGAGGAGAAAATAGGCAAACCTTCTCTCACCCGTGTCTATCAGTCTATATCTCTCGCTCTTAAACACTCACCCTCTCTTTCCCTCTGTTTATCTGCCCACTCTCCATTTCTGCATTCAATAAAGGCTCCATTGAGAAGCAGAAATAAAAACAGACGTGTCCTTTTCTCATTTCGCTGGAGGGGAAAGTACCGTGCATTGATCACTAAAAGGTCAGGCCGCTCTGAATCCCACCGAAACTCTGTTCTGGATACACACTTCCTTGCGCCATTCAGGGAGTCTATACTGGTCGCCATCCCGCTCTCATCAAGTCAGTTGTAATAGCCCTGCGGGGAGTGTTAGCTGCCCAGGTGTGGAGAATGTCAAGACACGCGCTTGGCCTTTTGATTGTAGTCAATATAAATGGAGGTCGGACATGTGTGACTTAGGAACAAAACTGGTGTCTTTCCCCATTTACTGTGGCCGTTCGTTCTGCTGCTGTCCTGCTGTGTCTGTGTGTGTGTCCGCCTTGCTGTGTGAACGTATACTTCACTTCAATGTGTAATATGTCATTAAATCCACAGCATGCACGCCATCATCTGAGTTTGGGTGTAGGCTACTTCCTGCTTTTCCCTATGCAAGTTCCTGTTTATACCCAGCTCAGATCACCCGTAAAACACATATTGTATTGCTTTCATCAATCAGCTGTCCAACTAAAATCAAGTATTTTTAGTTTTTCTTAGTAACTCAGAAATCAAACACATTTGCATATCACTACATAAAAAATAAATAAAATAAAGATCTGTTATTGTGGATCCATGTGTTTGAAACAGCAAATAACAAAGTACGAGGAGGGATGTACAATACAAGCAGTGTTTCTTAAATGATCTGAGTCCAGTTATCCCTGAGCGACTGTCATCACTCAGGTTATCATGCATGGAGACACACAGACACACACAGACACTGAGGTGATAACATTACCCCTCATGCATACTATATGGTCATATGCCTGCCCTCTGTTTGTCTACAGAATCCCTCTCACCGCTGCAGATGAACTTTGTGATACATCTAAAACAAGAGAACAACAGACAGGTGTCTCTTTCACTGTCATCGTCATCGCTTTGCCAAGTAAAACCTGTTTCCTCTGAAGATCCTCATGTTTATTCAGAGCTTATTTGCTTTGTGTTTTTTTTCTGGCTGAGAATGATGGGCCCTTGTTGGCGCACCAGGGGATGAAGGGTGTGTTCCCGCTGAGGATGATGAGGATGAGCAGAGAGGAAGAGGGGAGAAGACGGGAGGAGAATATAGATGGGGCGGGTGAGACAAGAAGGTGTCTGCAGTCGGCAGCTCCCTGGATGACCTGCATGGGAGCACACTCACCACTTATATGAGGCACAGACTGGCAGGGAGGTAGAGAGGTGAGCTGCAGGAAAAGACATGTTATTTATCTAGTGTGTGCATGTGTGTGTGCATGTGCATGCATGTGTGTGTGTGTGTGTGTGTGTGTGTGCATCATGTTCATCAGTATGAGCAAAGATTTGTAAGGGAATAGGTTGATAGATCATTGTGCTAATGGTGCTGGCCTTGGTTAAAGTATGGCCCTCTCCTCTTTCTCCCTACATCTCCTGCTATCTCTCTCTCTCTCTCTCTCTCTCCCTCTCCCTCTCTCTCTCCGTCTCTCATCTTTCAATTCAAGTTAGCTTTATTAGCATGACAGTTATTACAAAATTATTGCCAAAGCTAAAGGGCAGGTAGCACTCAATGAGAACAACAATATTACAAACAAATAGGAAAATAGTCCAACAGTAATAACACCAGTCGTAAGGACAATAATAACAATAACAGTCTGTATCATTTAATTATAGGACAGTCATAGCAATAATAATAATAATAATAAGAAGAAGAAGAAGAGGAAGATGAAATAGCATACTGTAAATAAAAGATATATAGTAGCAATAACGGGATGTATAGGACAGGTTACAGCAGACATCATCTCTCATTCCTTATCTCTCTCACTATCGCCTCACATTCCCATTCACCATCTCTCTCTCTCTCTCTCTCTATACTCTTTTTCTTTCTCCCTCACTCTCTCCACATTATTTGTGGGTTTCATTGTCTCTCATTGTATGACATGTGTGTGCAAATCTAGCCCAAGTATTTGTTGTAGGTCCCTCTTCAAGAATTATTTTGTATTTTTTATTCTCTTTATGTCTTTCCCTCTCTCCCTCTCTCTTTCTCCATATATATACCTCTCTCTCCCTCCCTCTCCGTCTCTCTCTCTTCCTCTCCGCCTCTCTCACTCCCTACTCACCCTCTCTCCCCCTCTCTCTCCCTCTCTCTCTCTCTTGCCCTCTTCCTCTCTATATTCTCTATATGCTCTATATTCAGTCGGTTGTCATAACCGCTCACATTAAACGTGGATCACGTCCTCCACCCCTGCATTTAGCAGCACAAACATGTCCTCGCGGGACGCACGCCCGGATTAATAGTGAGGTTCCAGTGTTTCGTAGTCACTCTGTTTACTCCATGCTCCCTACACAACATGAATCTCGCTGAGTCTACTGAGGAGGGTTCTGGCTAAACTCATAAAACATAATAAATGTTGATTTTGTCAGACAGCATACTACATAACACTCACATAAAATGCAATGGAGAGCTAATGGCATATGGAAAGTGCCATAAGGCATACCAGTGTTCACTGCAAATGCAGTGAACCTGGAAGTTAACAGGACGTGTTACCAGAATGTCAGCCAAAGTTGGAATGTCACACTTCCCAGGAATATCATGTGAAGAACGATTGAGAACCTACCCCTGACCATCCCCTACACACTACTACGTTATGCTTTAGTAATGTCTTAGAACTGGGCACTATCTATAAAAGGAACTGAGATAACAAGAATATAAAATGTGAAGAAAATAACAAGTAAATAAATAAATAACAAAATTAAAAAACACATCTTTGACTCCCACACATCCTTTAACCAACTACTAGCCTTTCAAATCTCCACCTACCTTTCATAGAGAGAGAGCACATTTATAGTACATGGGGGAAAAGTTAATAAACAACTCCTACACAAGCCAGTGAAGTGTCCTTGTGTTGGGGCCTGGGCAGGCCAGGGGCTGGGATATCGTCATGGCTAGTCCCCCACCAACCCCAGTATCAACACTGGACGCCCACCGAGGTGTTCCAAACAGGAGCGCTGGTCCACTGAGTTCCGCCCTCATTAAAGTGGTCCGCCCCAGCTCTAAGTATAGTGTTACCAGCAGGACAAACACAGCCAGGGCCTCCCAATGGATTCAGCTGGCCTCTGCTACCTCACGCACATGCACACACACGCACACACACGCATGTCACTGCATACACACACACACACACACACACACACACACGCACGCAAGGCACTGCAAACACACACACACACACACACAAGCACAAACACAACCACACAGAACAACACACACACACAAAACACAAAAAACACACACACACACACACACACGCACACACACACACACACACACACACACACACACGCATGTCACTGCACACACACACACACACACACACACACAAGCACATGCACACAGATGAATACACACACGCACGTCACTGTTACACTGTACACACTCACCCTGGTTAGCACACACACAGTGATCATTGGACGCATTCACGCAAACACACATTTATCACTGGACCCCCTATTGGCCAGGGCCGGCCCACCCATTACACAAGATTAGGCAGCTGCCAAGGGTGACATTTGAGGTGGCATTTTGACAATTGGCTGAACGCTCATGATCAGCGTGAAGCTGTAAATATTATGGGTTGTTGCTTGTTGTCATTGTCGACAACGCTTGCTAACTTTGAGCTCAAATCAAAACAAAATCCCAGTGCTGCCCACACATTGAAATAAGCCAATAACAAGTGGCTTTGTTGTTGCGAGCGGTGTTCGCTACAACATGTTCCAATTTAGGCTACGGAGCCAGGGCTTTGTACAAGTAGCCTACCGGATGATTCTCTCAGCCCGCACACACAGTAGAAACGTAATCTAGCGGTGAATTTGACAAAAAGTGATCAGCTAGGCCGGGTCATTCACATTTTACACTGTCGATATTCCCAAAATGGCATTTTTTGTCTTGCCTATATGGGCGGCAGACCAAGGCCGGCACTGCTATTGACTGACACACACACACACACACACACAGTGTACACGCAGTGCACGCCCTTGCATAAACATACAGACTGAATCCACACTATCACAGATACACATAGGTACACACAAACACACGCACACACAGCAAACCCCAAACATTCATTTACACAGTGCATGTCTTCTTCCCTCCCTCTCCACGGGAGTGTGTGGCCGTTCTGCCTGGGTTTGAACTAACTAACACACACACGCATACACACACACCAAACAAGACACACAGGTAAGTATAGACGCAGGGCAGCCTCCCAAACAGGCTTAAAATAAGCCCCTATAGGAGGGGCTGAGCTGATAGCATGGGCCTGCAGACGTGCTGAGACAGTGCTTCTCCATAACATCTTATTATAGGCCTGGGTCTGTCTGGGCTTTTAAGATGCTTCCAGAGATGGCCCCAGGGAGCACATATCGCCACCTAATGCTCTGCTTTGAGTGTGGAAAAGGCCTCCTTTTTAACATAAGACATTCATGGGAGGCTTTTATCTGCAGTACCTTTCAGCTCCACCGTGACTGGAGACTGGGGATGTTTTCAGTGGCTTGAAGCCCCACAAAGGGCACCCCTCACACCCCACCACACAGTGTTATGAGCCTATTGTGGTAATAGATGCATCCGTGTATTAAAGGGTAATATGTGTTATGTGGCTGCTGGGTGTGTAGCTGTGTACTGTTAAATGCACACAATAGTTTAATGTACAGTAGGTCATGGTGTAATACTGTAAGACACTGCTTATTTGAGTTGTTATCTCCCTAAGATAGGATGTGCAAAGGGAGATGGCTTTCTTTTCTTGATTATTTAACAACTTCCTTTGTTCATTTGTATATTTGTTCTTACATCCATCGTGTTCATTTGTTTCTGTTCATTCCTTCCTTATTCCCTTCATTACTGTGATCCATCTAAAGGCCTCACTATTGAATCTGACTGGACTGATAAAACTAAAAGCCTCTTAGCTCACATTTCACTCATGATGTCACAGCTCTGCACATTACGGATTGAATGTCTGCCATTTTTAACTGAGCGGTTGTACAGTACAATGCGGCCTGTCGGCTTAACAGTCAGACCTATAGCGCCAGACACAATCAGTGTGTTTCTGTGTTACCAGCACTAGAAATGTGTTGGTGTGATGGGCATTCCCATTGACTGCCATTTCTGCAACCCACGCAATGCATGCTGGGCTAGGCTACTGCTAGCTTGAATAGCAATGTGCGGCAAATAGTTCATGGTAGAGCTAGGGCACTGAAGGAGTTTACTATGCTCCAAATAAATCATCAAGTCATTTGGCGCTTTGAGTCTATTGAGCAGCCATGTTTAGTAATAATAACTGGTTTGTCTGACAGTATTATAGCAAACAATGACTTCTCTGTGAAGCCTGCATTTCACTTAGCGAGACGCTGATTACAGTTATCAACAACCTCAATCCTTCATCGGGTAAAAACGATGTGATGGCCACAGTGAGAACGCATCTCTAATATGTAATCAACCCAAATGTCAACCTTGCTTTGTGCCGACATCGACAACTGATAATTGTGTAAACAAAAGGAAGGAAGAACACAAACAAAACAGAAGAGCGAGCAGAAGAAACCATCAGGCTTCCTGCCAGCCATGGTCCGCTGGCAGTAATTTGTAAACAAGTGGAATAATTATAATACTGTCACCGGGGGTCTCTGGTGTCACGCTTTAGATATGGAGACAGTGGGAACATCTGGCCTTTGGACGAGAGGAACGTCAAATGGAAACGTGGTTGAGGAGATGAGAGGGCGGCAGGGGGAGGGAGAGGAAATGGAGGTGTAATAAGAGTGGCGCGAGGCTTATTGGGGCCAACATGGGGCATGGTTATCTGTACCATCCATTTAAATAGTGGCGTATCAGATGCACCGAGCGCCACTATGCTCAGGGATGGAAATGAGTCCTGTTCCCCCCTGGTAACACCAGGGACGCACTCACACACACAATGCCTGGGACAATGGCTGTGGAACGCTGGAGAGGATAATAGAGTCATGGAGAATACAAGTCTTCCAGCTACCTATACGTACAGTACACACACCCCCCCTCTCTCCTTCTCTCTCTCGCCCCCTGCTCCTTATAACGCATTAGAAATGTCAGCATGTTGCTTCCGACAGGCCTCAAGGTGACTTTCACATTTCACTTGCCACCGGACGCATTTAGAGTGCTCCCCTTCCAGGGCGGTGACGTCGCAGTAACGCTCGCCGCCCACGTCCTGATTGGGCCACCACGGTGTCGCCGTCGCTTGACCTCGCCGACGCTCCCTTTAAATTGAATGCGTGAGACGCCCGCCTCTCTCACAGTGGAGCCACTGATGTTCCCCAGCACCGTACGCTATACCGGCCAGAGCCTTGTCCACCGCTGCGACAGCGCAGATAGGAGGAAAGATAGTGCTATCACCAGGAGGAGGCGACACGTGCAAGACATAAATCTGGCGTATTTACGAGCTGTGCTGTGGTCAGCTATCTGTTAGAACGCCCTCTCTGTGCTCTTGCCTGCACAAGGTCTATGGTTGTCACACCAAATATCTCAGGACACTGTTGCTCAGTTATGGCACAGGGACTGTCAGGTGTCGTTGTTTGCTCTTAGGGAGGTCCACTGTACATTTAAATGTGAGACCTGTGTACTTGCCTCTACCAGAGCCACCTGCATGCTTAATGTGTTTATTTTGCAGTATGATCACTCAGTAGACAGCGATTAGCAAACCACACTGTTACTCCACTTTGCTGCTCATGTCAATGGAATCTCCCTGTGTTCTTATACATGTAAACAGGCACCGCTTTATTGCACAATCGCCGGCACTGCGCGTGACATGTCACGTGATCGAATGTCTCCCTGTCATGTCAGGCCACAGTGCTCTCAAGCTACTAGATTGACAGGCAGTACAATGTGTCTATGAGTCGTGATGGTAGCAACAGCAGAACAAGCCCTTTTCCAAGGAGCAAAGGATCCAAAGTCTTTATTGTTATTCATCCTAGAGGTTGATCCTCGTGAGGAACCAATGACCCATCGATGGCCGTGATCCGCGTCTGACTGACATCAAATACGCATTGATCCAGGCGCGCTTCACCTCTGGCTATCAGGCCACAAGCTGCAGGGCTGGCTTGGGATCTGATGGAGCAACAAGCGACACTTTGTCTCCCGTATACGCTCAGTATCCCTGTCATCAAACACCAACAGAAGTCTGGGGGAACCATCTCTTTGTTGTGAATTAGTCACTGTTAAAAGGGCTTCCGATGTCAGTGGTCAGGGTGGCCTGTGTGCAAACCATTAGAGTAATTTAGCAGAACACTCTGCTTTTCAGTATGGGGGACAGTGATCCTGCTCCATCCAAATGATGTCGGACACAATGTACAGGGGGGCTCATTGAGGAGGGCTTGTTCGGTCGGTCGGTCCAGACGAGCATTGTTGTCCGTGTGTCATTTGATACCAGCCTGCATTCTGGGAAAGGTCCTCCCGCTCAGACGGGAATGAACAGAGCACTTGCCGCTGAATGTATTGCACGTGTGTCGTGCACGTGCGCTTGTGCACGCGCATGCGCACAACGTGGGCACACTCAGAAATCATACGTACTCACACACGCTAACGTTTCTGTGTCTGTGAACACTCAAACTATTTGAAAAACACTCAGAAAACACAGTTACACATAATATGAATGTAAGTGCAGACATGAGCAAACACAAATGGACATGCACAGTCACACACAGTATGTCAATTAGGAGACACTTTTATCCAAGCAATCTTCAGAGCTACTGCAAGTATTATAGAGCAAGTGGTAGGGGTTAGACAGGCAGGCTGAGACTCCACCATCCTACACTACTGTCTGTAGCCTAGCATTCCCTCAAACAAATGCAATCAAATCTAATATCACTTACATTTCAAGTAAAGTAGGTAGAGGTTACTGGTAGATTTCCTCAAGGATGTTTACAGATAGACCCACCCAGGCATGTAGGGGATTGAACCCATAACCTGGGCATATAGACCACCCCTAATCACATGACCATATAGCACAAAGCCTATCACACACACATATCTCCCCCGAACAACAACCAAACACACAGACGCTAATTTGGCCTCTGCAGCCAGTTCATTAGAAGTTATTTCAAATTATTTTACCAAAGACTTAATCCACCGTGACCATATCTTTAAGTCACTCCAAAATGTCCCACTGGTAAAACAGCTCTTGCCTGAATGCTGTTAACGCGGGCCTCTTTTAATTAGAAGCTAATCTGGAGAGGTAATCGTGAACAGCACGCGTTAAGCCTGCCGCACAACCTCATACTGTCTATCTATGAGCAGCCACATAGCCCCCTGCTTGCCTGCCTTTAATGCCCTGCCAATTAAGTGAAAAAAGAAACACTTATGTGTGGGTGTCATGGCCATGATACTGCACATTCAGGTATTAAACAGATAAGCCTATATATATAGACACAGAGAATGTGGTTTGTATCCTTATATTATTTTTACAGTCCTCAAAACATTTTTTATTATTAGTGGGTTGTATATTATGCACGTTTTTTAATGTTGAATAGGCCTATGTGATCGTTGAATAATGTAAGCAAGCTTGAAACAGAATCCAGAGGCTGATGGGTTTTTGAAACGGCAGTCTATGCCTCATCGATAGATGAGGCAATAGACTTATTGTATTTCAAATGAGACATTTCAAAGGGATTCCAGCAAATTAATTTCCATTTGAGCTTCATAAGCGGTACTCGCTGTGTGTGTGTGTGTGTGTGTGTGTGTGTGTGCGTGCGTGCGTGTGTGTGTGTGCGTGCGTGCGTATGTGAGACGGACTGAATAGCCTACTGGCAAGTAGGATGAGACGCCCTCTTCTTGCGCACCGTGGATGTGCAGCGAGAGGACTTTTCCAGTAGGAATACAGAGGAGCTGTTCATGCTTCATGGTCTCTCGCTCTCTCTTTCAGCCAATCTACACTCGGTGACGCTGCGCTAAGGCTGGATCTAGAGCCGTCTTCATCATAATATTTAACACACCCGCCCAGATTCACGCATGCCACAGAATGGTTCTCTCTTCCTACAGCGGGAGCGTCTCCTGAAAACATACCAAAGCCTGCACCTGTGAAAATTATTATTTTGGTTTTCCCTCTAGTTCTTTTAACTGGACTTTGCCGAAATGTAATGTGAAAATATTAAGCGCATGGGATCACCGAGGTGGATGACTCACGTCTGCTACTTTTCCGGGACTTTCAAGAAAATCTGACATCGTTCAATACCGGCTGCGTTTCTCCGGGCGCTCGGGAGGCTGATCCACGGCAGATCTGTCAGTACCAGGGGATCCGCTGGACGGAGGGACTGATGCGCGCCCCCAGACCTCTTGGATGCGGTGGTTCGACGGATACACTGCATCCGAGCTTCACTTGTACAATACGCAGTATTAAAGTCAAAACATTACCTGCGTTGTCGGGAAACAAGAAGGGACATAGGGGAGACAATGTGTCTTGCGCAAACCGGCCGCTGGTCTGAAACGACGCGAGCTGTATTACCTGGGCGCATGCGGATGGCGTTTTAAGTATTTCGACTTTGACAGACACAGTCACCAACAGGAATCTAATGTTGAAAAAACAAAGGCTGAACACTGAATCCTATATTCAAGACGGGTAGTGAAGATGGTTCCTTCGTGTTTAACGTCTATTTCGTCCGGTTAGCGTCCAGTGTAATCAATGTTATTAGCGATGTAGTCAGCCTGTTCATCTGTGTGCTAATTATCTGCAGTAAATTTTCCCATCTGCTCAAAAGAGAAACGATGAAGATGATACTCTTGCGTAAATTCCGAGTTTTGATCCTCATGGTGTTCTTGATAGCATGCTCCTTGCATATCATGATAGACTTGCTCCCGAAGGTGGAGCGGCGAGGCAACAGCGGCTGCTCGTGCTCGCACGTGCCGAGCGAAGAGCCCCAGAGCTGGGGGAAGCAGGGCTGGCCTAACAAGCACACCCTGCGGATCCTGCAGGATTTCAGCAACGAGCCCAGCTCCAACATCTCCACACACTCCCTGGAGAAGACTCCCGTCACGGGCGACAAGTCCGAGGGGGTTGGGCGGCTCGAGCATTACGCGCATCAAGATGACAAAAACAAACGGTTCATCTCGGACGTAGACGCCAAAAACGTGCCAGTCAGGGGGTCAAGGTTGTCGGCGCTTTACGAACACTCATTGTATAAAAGAAACCTACCCGTCCTCACGGACGAGGACACGCTTTTTAACGTCAACTCGGACATTAGGTTTGACCCCAAAGCCGCCGAGGAGCAGGAATGGTAAAGTGTAGTGGCCTAATAATATTTAACAAATAGGTTGAATTTCGGAACATATGCTAAATGTGCCCAACTGTCAGTACTAAGTTCGTCTAATATTCACAAATCCTAGTTGTAGCCTATTTACAGTAATAGTTGAGTTACAGCCTATAATCAAAATTAACACCTCACCAATAGCCTATCAGTATAGGCCCATGTGAAGATACATAATGTATACTTGTGTGAACTTTATTATTAATGGGAAATTTCACAAAACGAATAATTTAACACATAAAACGTATAATCTCCCTCCTATATGCCTCGCTATTCACAGGCACGCTGATGGTAATGTGGATGAGTTCAGCCCAACCGGTGAGCTCACGGCAGATTCCTATCCAAACTGGCTTCGATTCCACATCGGGATCAATAGATATGAACTGTACTCTCGACATAACCCGGTTATTGAAGCTTTGCTGAAGGATTTGGTTTCCCAAAATATCACCAGTGTTGGTGAGTGTGTGTGATTTTTTACTTAGAAAAATATCAAATAACATTTTATTTTGTCCCATTTCATATGGAATTTGTAGAAATGTGATCACTGTAAAAAATATCAAGGGCTTCACTTCATGCAGTCTTAAATTTAGTCAGAGATGGTACTTTTACCTTTTTGCATAGGCATCTTTATTTTAAAGTGGTGCCTTGCTCATGGACAGCAGACAGCTTGGTTATGTTCCCAAACTGCACATTCCATGAGTGCTTTTGACTCAAGGTCATGCGGGCACACTCAGAGTTGAGACTGATCTTGGCTTTGTCTTCCAATTACAAAACCACACTTGGCCTCTGGCTGAGATTAAACACGTCTCTGTTATATACCTGCCCTCTCTGCACGGTCACCCATTCACACAGGAAAGAGGTTCATCTTTCTTTCTCTTTATCTATTTCTCTCCCTTTCACTGATTCTTTCTATCCCTCTCTCTGTCTTTCTGCCTCAGGCCTCTGAAGGGCAAACGCTTCTCAGGCTGGCCAGTTAAATACATGCTGGCCTGCTAATTACAGAGCTGTACACAGAGCGTCATAGAGACCAGCAGCAGTTGGTTATTATCCGTGCTAAGGATAGAACGACTCATTCATTATATACTAAAACTCTTCTGAGCAATGTTTATCATCACTTCACAGGGCGAATATTACCCCTAATGATGGTAATATTTAGCACACAGAAAAAATATGCTTTTGAAGAACTTGTTTCATCTGGTACTTAATGTTTTATTCTTTTTTTTTGCATGTTCACAGAATCCTTGTTTTTGCATTTATTAGAAGTTTTCTTTAATCTAAAACACATGCCAGTTGGACTACTAGACATACAATACTGTATAGATAGATGTGTGTGTGTGTGTGTCTGTCATTGTGTGTCTGCCTACAGTTACACCCAAGGTAGCTAGGATTGGCTCCAGTCCCTCATGACTCTAAGCTTATATTAACTCATAGCAAGTGCAGAAAATTGGAGGATTCAAGTTATAATGTTTACCATTATACCATAAGACCTTTTTAAAAAGTGGTTATTATAGATATAGATGTTATTGTACTGCATAGAGAATATCAGTTAAATAAATGAAATGATGTCCTTCTTTTTAATGTAATGTCTCTGATGTCTCTGCATGTGGATAAAGGAACACAATTGGACGAGACACATAAACACGCCCATTATTGTGTACATGGTTTCAGGGACACGTCTTAAGTCTTCTCTGGCTCTGGCTAAATACAGTACACACTACACCTTTTAAGGAAAATGTTATGGCACATTTTATGGGGGTTAGGGCGTGATTTCTGAATATATTGTCACTGTACTTCAGTCAGTCTGTAAACATTTAGAACAGTTAAAATGGAGCTAAGAGGATGTAATATAGTGTTTTTAACAGACAAAATCTGAACAAAGTTTAGATTAGCATACAATGTCATGGCTGCTATTAAAACCACTGTTTGTTTGTATAGTACACTACTGTACTTCTCATTCTCATCCTTTAAACATTTTTTGGCAATATTCTTCTTGTTCTATATATTTCTAATGTATTAGTGATTGAAAGGATGAAGGCAGAACATGATAAAAGAGAATATACTGTATTGTACCAGAGAATAGAGAGAATTCTATTTGATCACTCAAACTTGTATTGCTGTCAGGAGAGAGAGAGAGAGAGAGAGAGAGAGAGAGAGAGAGAGAGAGAGAGAGAGAGAGAGAGAGAGGGAGAGAGAGTGAG
>JAODUE010022097.1:0-23616 GCA_027564755.1 Amblyopsis hoosieri | reverse complement strand
TTTTTGATGGGGGTAGCCTGCTTGTTTGCGTCTGCTTGCGGGCCGCGCGGCGCGGGGGGCGGCGGGGCCCCGGGCCAATGAATAGTCAGTGGGAGAGAGAGAACGGGAGAAAATAAAAGTATGGGAGAGATGAGGGAGAGAGAGAAATTGATAGTCAGAAATAGAGTCAAGGGGGGGGGGAGAGGGTGAGAAAGAGAGCCAGAGAGAGAGAGAAAGAGAATAAGAGAAAGCACATGAGAGAGAGAGAGAGAAAGAAAGAGCACGTGAGAGTCAGAGAAGAAACGGAGAGGTGGGTCATCTCAATGGAGGCGAGGCAGGGAGAGCTCGTGTCCAGGCAGACACAACGGAGGAGAATCACACAGAGTAATCATCATCCTGTCTGTCTGGCCGGTCGGCCTTCAGCCCACGTCACAAAGCCATGCCAACCCTGCCCAACCCCACAGACCACCACGCAGAAACACTTGACACAAAGCAGCCAGCAATAGACCAACGACAGCAAAAGCTGGCACGACCTGGACCGGAAGACATTAATTTCAATAGCAAATATGCACATGGCAAACCGACCAGCTAAGGTTGCACGATATTGACAACATGTGATACTGCGATATTGATCATGACAACTGCGATATAGATATTCATTTCTATATGTTTAAACATAAGTAACAACACACAAGTTATGGGAAAATGCATCAAAAATAGATTCGTAACATATCAATACAAGCTTTAAACTGACGGACTGCAACGGTAATTCTAAGATACAGAGAAGGCACTTTTTTCAGCCACACATTTTACTTTTCTGTCTAAATCGAACACAACTAAACCACACAGGCAACGGACGCATCTCTCCACAAAATAAACAGACTTACTGCATACTTTGGCCAACATTTTCAACATATTGTAACATCAATATTGAGTCAATATATCGTGCCACCACAATAAATGTATTTGCTCCTTAATGAAACAATGATTTAACTAAACTACAGTAGTATACATTCAGTCATTGACGCGTTTAGTTTGTATATTCATCCAACATAATATATCCACAAATGTTAAATGTACAAGAATCACACAGCTTAAACACTTATTACACTGGGTCTTAAAAAGCCCGATGGTTGCTGCAATGTTGCTTCATGTATGAAACCGTGACTGTTCCAATTAGCCAATGACAAATAACAGCTTTCGACCCTTCCGGGCCTGAAGAAAAGATGAACCTCTTTTTGTTCTTCTCCCTACAGAGGCTCTTTTCATGCTCGTGCCAAGCTGAAATACGGCCGGCAGCAAGTTCCATCCACACATCACAACCTCCTCATTGACACAGCACGCTAGTGACGTCGTAGTGTAAATTGGTGCCAGCGAACCCAGTTGTGTTTTCAAGCTGGGCCATGCGTGGTTACAAAATGTACATTCACAAAGAAATCTCAATCGCACGGAGACGGACATAAAAATAATAAATTAGATGCAGTGGGTGAGTCAACAAACAATGTTCACTTCACAGCAGCTTGTGGCCTTAACACAGCAGCCAAGCATGTGGCCCCAGTTGCCTTAATACACCACTGGCTAGCAGGCAACCGTTGAGCCGCAATGGCCGGGCGTTGGGGACCTTACTTGTGGGAGATCTACCCGACTGTCGCACAGTTCCTGTTCATCACTGATGTCTATGTCTGAGGACTCCTGGAGCAGAAAGACATGTCCTCTAAAACATCTGGACATTCTTCCCTTCGGTAGAGCTACTCATTTTCAGCGTGTCCAGAAAATAAAATAAATATATTTTAATACAGTTTAGCTAAAAAGAGTGTGCGTTACCCGCCCCAACACATACTGAATAAACCATGACCTTTATAAGATACAGTTTAAACGTCTAGGACATTAGTCGTAGGGAACACCCTACTATCTAGCCAAACTGAGTAAATACCGGTGCCATGACTACCTGCTCCATGTCGTCCAGGGTGATGGGCTGGGTCTGGTAACGGCTGTTGCTCCTCCGCTGGCGTGTGTCGCCCCTGGCGTGGCCCACCCTGGGGGGAGGCTGGGCCAGCCGGTTGAACAGCGCCATCTTTTCTGCCAGGCTGAGGGTGCAGAGGTCAGGCTCCTCCTGGCCCTGGACGTGGGTGTGGCCCTGGATGTGGCCCTGGCTCAGGCTCCGCCTCTTGGCCTTGTCTTCCTCGGGGAAGGTCTGCCTGGCGCGCTGCTGCGTTTCCTGCACATCTTGGGCCTGCTCCCGGGCAGCGGAGCTCCTCTGCGAGGACGCCTGCAGGCTGAGAGGAGGAATGACACCCAGGGCGACAGAAAAGAAAGCAAGGGAAAGAGGACAACAAGGCTTGTGGTAAACACTGATAGGCAAGTGGCTACAGACAGCTCTGTGATGACATGCACATCTCAGCTTTACCCACAAAATGTGGGCGGAACAATAAATAACAGTTTATTAAAGAGAGAACATGCTATGGTTGGCAATAAAAACAATTTGAATAAAAAAATAATTTCATCTTTATAAAACGTGCGAGCGAGCCATGGCAAGTCAAGTTAGGTTTATTTACAGTTTATTGTATAGCCGTTAATCACATTGCAGACTGTGCTGCACTGGTACACATTTCACATGCCCAGCACAAACAAGATAATTACTAGCGTTATTCCCTGTAGTCACATTCAGCAAAACCATAGCCATTTACTGTAGTTTCCCCAAATTACACAAGAGGGCACTGCATAGCAAAAAGCAATCACTGAACATGCACGCCCTCTATGGGCTTATTAAATCCAGTTTGCACAACAAGGATAATCCACCACAACAGAACCAAACACAGACTTTTCTCCTAGAGAGCGTATCTGCTGTCTAAAAGGTGGAAACAACGCCGTTGTTAAACCAACATTCATTCCCTTGAGGCTGCTGGTGTGTGTTAGTCACTGTGTGTGTGCGTGCGTGCGTGGAAGAGGGGGTCGCTTCGACCGTTCATACACAGTCATGCACACACACGTGCGCGCTTGTGTATACCTGTAGGGTGGCAGAGCGCTGTAGACTAGGGAGGGACTAGGGACTCGTGCCACAGCAGTGTGCGAGGCCACCGCTTGTGACACGGGACTGGGGACACTACAAGGGGGCGGGGGGGGGGCACAGACAGTCACACATGCCAGGTGACAGAACAAGGTCACTTATGTGGCTGTTCTGCTTAAGAGGGCAGAGAAGGATGGAGGTGCTGGAGGGTAAATATTACATTTCATATGAGAATTCGATCATTTGTCATATAAAAGGTGATGGATAAAGTTTAAAACTAATATACAATGTGTAATTTGAAAGGAATTACCGTGGCAAAATAAAGTAAAATTGCACTACAGACCTAAAACAAACAATAGTTTACGATTCATCTTTTTCGCTTCAACAGGTGCAGTGTAGCAACCTACGTGGCGGCGATGACGACCTCCTCCGTGGTGACTGGCTGGGTTCTGGAGCGGTCGTGGGCTCGTCTCAGCCTCCTCTCCACCGCTGCGTTTCTGGACCGAGGCTGTGGGGCTCCGCCATCGACACTCCTCTCCAACTCCTAGACGCCAGCGGTTTGAAAGTGAAGGGAAACCATAATGGACAAAAGAAAAAAATAAATACCAATCTGGACTTAAATGTTTCCAAGTCACACAGCAAAAACGTATCTACATTAAGTGGGAGCAAGGCTTTGTTCGACAGAAGATAATTCACAGTATCTAAGCAATTAAGATGTTGATTAAAGCAAAGCAGAACTGCTGGAAAACTCTGAACTCCATAGTTTCATCATGTCAACATTACTGTACATCCTACAGACATTTAGAAATAAATATATTGTTCTTTAACCCGATTATTTTGAATTAAGATATTTGTTTCATAACATACTTCTAGTCGTTCTACAATGTACAATACATATACTCAACGGTACTCCAGTTTGCAGAATTTGGAATAAAATGTAAATATACTGAGTAAAAGTAGAGATAACAATCAGCTTTACAGAAATGTTAAGTGTTTTTTGGAACGAATGGAAGTAAAAGTTAAATTGTATTATAATTGGCTGTATTCACGTATGAATGACTGGCACTTATTGTACTCCATTCAAGGGATTGAATATTGTCCAATAATGTGAGCCCTTAATGTCACAGAATGAATGACTACTGTAGATTGTTTGGCCAGGCCTAACCATGTCTGAAACTAAACCAGACCACTATTGCTGCAAGCAGTCAGGCTCTTATGGTTTCAAAGCAGGATGGAGAGGCACACCAATGGAAGATCCAATCCAGTGTGTTAAATTCAAGTCCTCGACTGGACGCACATTTCTAGCACAAGATTCAGGAACCCGTTATGCAGTGCAGAGATAAACGGTTATAGTTGCCACGAAAGTGTTAAACAACTAAATTGGGCCTTACCCTAAAGAGAGATCGCTTTGCTGCCACACTCAGCTTAGCCCGCTCATCCAGCTTCTCGTCATCAACTATAGCAGAAGAAAATGGAGACAGAATTCAAATGAGAAGGTGAGTTAGTTGGAACAGACATTTCCTATCCAAAACACAAATACTGTAAAGCTGCTACATTACTAGGCCTGGCACGACAACTATTTTTGTTGGCCGATTAATTGTCCCAGAAATAATCCCGATAAATTATATTGTCATTTTAAGGGCAGACAAGAAAAGACAAGGGTGGAAAGACTGACTGTATAATCCAGAGTCGACAAGGGAAGCAGGGAGGAAGGTAGATTAACTGAAAACAGGAAACTTGTTTAGTTTAAAGAAGATGGATTAGAACCACTAAACCTTTTTATAGTTGTCAAAACAATACAAAGCGATTTATAGAATGCATGTGTTCTCATTCATGGAATTACCCCCCATCACTACGATGTCACACTATGTCAACTAGTCTATTGCCCTCACTTCTTTACTCAAACGAAACAATGTGGAATAATATCACTTTATTTAGAAACATCAATGCGTGTCATTTTGCAAGACGTGCAGCGCACACACACAGACACACAGATACTGTGTCGTCTCTGTGGCTGAAGATAGCAGCAAACAATGACTATTTTCTATGTTAAGGACATAGTGGAATATTGTCCTGAGCAGGGAATTGTAACATAATCCGATCTCATCTTTTTATTTAGTTTAACTAGTGCTGGCATGCGCATGTGTGGGCGGCAACAAGAGCAGTGTTCTTGTTTGACTGAGAAGCTGGTGCTAGTGTGCCACCTAGTGGCATAAAGTATAGAAAAAAAATAAGACTATTCTACAGAAAGAATATAATCAAGGTCAGAAAAAAAATTCTAATATTATACTGCTAAAACAAAAAAAATTTTTTTTAAATAAAAAAATAAAAAGAACGCGCTATGAATCGAACCATTGCTCAAATATCAAGTTTGCAGCGATACCATTGACTGGTAGACACTTTAACCAGCAGCAGAATGATAAAAGGTGGTTCAGATTTGGGAAAACATTCATGGCGAAAATGTTTGCTTTGAACTTGAATTTTGAACATTTGTGTAAACATTCCTAACATTAGTTTTAAACTGTCGCCATTCGTCCTGCATGAATGTGTGTTCGCTGAGTACTGCCTCCTTAAACCGTTTGCTTATGTTCGCAAACATTTGTGGCAAACGGAAAACAGTTTGCCAATTCTAAAACGCACCTCTTTTCCACTATTGTCATGTGACATGAATAATTAGTTGTGATTGATTAAACCAGTTTCATTGCTTGTCTAAGTAGGCTACAAACCTTGAAGCAAATAAAACAAATGCCGTATTTTCGCATTTATTTATCTGAACATAGTTGGCTGGAATAATGCAGTCGTTGGGAAAAACACCTTTACCTAAACATTAAAATACCGATTGGCGTTGAGGAACACGTATCACATGTCTGTTCTGTGTGTGCCTGGCCTCGACAGGGAGAATATGCAGTGCTCAACAGGTGTGAGGGGCATCTGCAAGCATTCACAACACCCGCGCACACACGGCAAGATAGACGACATCACCGAACAACTATTCCCATTGCTGGTGCTCTTCTCTGATGCCTGACAGTATAACAAGCGTCCTGAGTGAACAGCTGCTCATAAGAAACAGTGGTTCAGTGCTCAATGAACTTGAGTTTTGCTACTGTGAGCATTGGTAATGGGCTCTATAAACCCCACTTGAGAAAAAAAAAGAAATGAAGGAGCTTTAGTAATTAATATAATTACTAACTTAGTGGAAGGATCTAAGGAAAATTATTATAAGAGTTTGAGTCATTACACCTCCGCCCAAATGCCTGTGGTTTAACCTAACAGTTCAGGTTCAACCCAACTAGCTTTTTACTGGGAAATAAATGTATTTATATGAGACATTGGCCATATCCTTAAATGCAAAGTTTAACTGCTTTATCAGAAGTCAAATTTGACCTTTTAATGATTTGATTATAAACTGCTAGGCTGTTTACACCCATTTCTCCTTACTAACCAAGTGCCACCAATGAAAACATTGTGCTTTTGTCATTGTGCCCTCAAAGCCCCGTGGGCAAACCCAATGACCCAACGTATTACTCTTCAGGAGGGAGGACAAAGTAATTTCTAAACAGGGAATGAAACGAGTTCAGTTGCTTTGATGTATAATGCATGATATATTTTATGATATTGAAGTAGCTTTTTAATTAACTTTCAGTAATTTGCCAATGTACTGTACTTCCAAAAAAAAAGCAAAAAAAAAAAAAAAAAAAGGCAATTTAGGTGTAGGAATACATTACTATGGCTGTCGGCATAATGTTAAAATATATAAGCTATAGGAAAAACATTTTTCATATTTTCGATTATTTGTATAAATAAAAAAAATAAAAAAATGTTAATGTTACTTACCTTCAATGTTGCTAAACTCTGATCTCACACAGGACCTTTCACCATTGGGAGGAAGGGGGTGTAGAAAATAAAAGAAGCAAGATTAGTACAGCTACACAACTTTTGTACATGAAACAAAATAAATAAAAGTTCAAAATAAATAAAAGTTCAAGTGACCAGTTGACCACGCATATTTTGTTGGAGTGAAGATGAATAAGCAGTGATTTGCTTGAGAAAAAAGGAAAGAGCACATTTGTCCAGTAAACGTGACAGCGTGTGTTAGCAGAAAAAACACCAAGAGTCTCGGAGAGCAGACTAAACCAATTAGCCGGCATTAGAGAAATATGCAGGCTCAACGGAGAACAAACCAATAACAATGGCCGATTCATTGCAGCAACACGTTATGCTCACACGTGAAGCCCCATTGGAACATTTGGCCGTAAGCTGCCCACACTGCTAGAAGCACCCATGAATGAAGCTAGTGGAAGGATCTAAGGAAAAGTAGGTGAGACTGAAAGTGTGTTTGCACATTCTTTACATAAATCTACTAATACACAACATGATACAGAAATATCACCATCGGCTAACAGAGTGCATAAGGGTTCCAGGACTTATTTTCTTGCCATCAGCTTAAAAAGTGACGTGTGGATTTAAACCATGCACTTAACGTGACTCGAAGGACCATTTCCCAGCATGCATTGTTCCCTGTGGCAGCCCAGCTCGGTACCTAGTGTCTTGGCGCTCGGCGGACGTGACGGGCTGGGTCCTAAACCTCTCCGAGGTCTTCCTACTCTCCCCGGGACAGATATACTGCCTGGGCCTGCGACCCCTGTCCCCTCTCCAGGGGGCCAGAGGGGCACCTGGGGCAGTGCCTACCTCTGCATCCCTGCGGAGCCGGCACGGGGGTAGGGAGAGGGTACAAAGCAGTGGAAGGGGAACGGGTACCAAAAGAAGGAGAGAGAAAATACATTGTGAAAGGGAGAAAGAGATAGAGCAGCAAGGGTGGAACGGTTTAAAAACGGAGGCGTGGGGTCAAGGAGGTTATCGACACACACCACGCGCTGCTGGTTTTTAAACCCAGTTTGTGAGCAGGTCCACATGCATTGCTGATGCTTAGCAGCTAGTGCGCAGACGGATGTGTTAAGACTGGGACACGATCCCGCATTCACACGACAATATTAACCAAACAAAGGCCAGTTAGTGCAGCGGTGCCATTTCTGCAGATTAGTAGCCATGGAATCATTACAGTATTATCCCCGCTATCCCCCACAAAGGCTTAGTGGAGCGTCAGGCGTCCATTAGCCAGGCAATGTTAGAGAGCAAGGGAGGAGCAAGCTGTGTGATGACATCCAGAGCAGCAAGGGGCAGCGTTCTACTGTACCACCTACAGCTCAGGCCGACGCAGGGCTGCAGCGCTGCTGGAGCTGCCCAGGTAGGAGTGTCTGAGCTGGGCCACGGAGACCTTGGTGTTCCCCTGGCTCTCTCCATCACCAATGCCCTCTCTGTGGCACCGGGAACCACCCACGTCTCCGCTGAGCCTTCCGGGGGCCTCCCGCGGAAGGTTCCGGTCTGACGCGGAGCCGGCATTGGGTCTCTGCGGCCCCGATACGTGGGTCCACGCAGGCTGGCCCCGGCCCAGAACTAGGGCCGGGGCTCCGTGGCCGGCAAAGGTGCTCTCCCGTTCCCTGGCTCTGCTCTCAACCTTGTTCAGGCGGGAGATGTGCTCGGCGGCTGGCGTGGGTGCTTCAACCGCATCCTCCCACCGGTGCCTGGCCCTGCCTCCATAGACTCCTCTCGCAGGGGCCTCCTTCGCCTCCTCCACCTCCCTGGCCTGGTCGTGGCTCTGGGCCCTGGGCACCCCCGGATTTCCCGCCTCCGCCCTGCCCCTGCGAGGGTCCTCCATGCTCCTTTCCCGGCGGCGGACCTCGGAGGGGAGCACCGCTTTCCTGCTCTTGAAAAGGCCCTCCATCCTCACCCCCTGCACCTCCTCCCCCTCCCCATCCAGTCTCGGCTCCTGGGCCCCCGAGCTGCCGGGGCCGGTGGCCATGGACAGGTAGCCGGGGTGGCCTACCCCATCGTGGGCGTCGGAGGGCCCGCGGTAGGAGGCCTGTGGCGGTGTAGAGTGCTGGGCGTAGTAGGAGGGTGGCGGTGGCTCCGTGTGGGAGCGCGTCTGGGCCTTGGCGGGGCGGCGGTGCGCGGCAACGGGGGCTTCCGGACACTTTGCGAGGTCCGGGCTCGTCTGGAGACCCTCCTCCCGGGCCAGCCGCTCCTTAACACGGATTCTTCAAGGAGATCGCGGCCAATTAACATTAGAGACACACACACAGACACACGCACGCACACGCACACAAATGCAACTTTTGAGGTCATCACGTGTACTGAACACAGCTCTGTGAAATTATTTGTCTTCTTCAGACGACCAACCTCCTGCATCTCATTCACAAAAGTAGCCCAATCGCTGCATGAACAAGAACATGTGACCTGTTAGTTAAAGGAGTCTGCTGATCTGCCAGTGTTAATAGCCCCCTGTTACACCAACAGAAAGACAATCTGAGACACAATGAGACAAACGTGTACTGTACAGGGAGGGGACTGGGTCATCCATTGGTCAGTAACAGACCCAGTGTTACTCAGGGAAAATGTGTAGTACTGCGACAAGTTAACATCCATCCTGCTTCTGTTCAACATCAAGTCAAACACGGTTAAAACAACATGAAAATAAGCATAATAAGCATTTAAAAAAAAAAAAAAAAAAGCGACAAGAATCTCAGAAGGACCCATTATTTCTTTCAGGTGATTGAGTGTCAAATGGATGTCAAGCGACTCGCAATTCCTAAGAAGCAAGGCTTTATTAAAACGTTTCCTTAAGCCTGTTGGGAGCATATTTTTCCTATGCAACCCAGGTTTATCGAAACACTATTACACGTATCCTTTTAATGATAATACTGTATTTAAATTGTTTCGCATGACTCAAAACCCTCCCCAACCCCCCACCAATACCCCCTGGAGAGGCAGACCATCGCATCGACGGCTTAAGAAACACTGCTATTAGGAATGTGTGTTAGGGCTGAATCCAGTTAGGTGGGAGGGAGGGGTGGATGATGGACTGCTCACACACCCACGCGCCCCAGAATGTGGGGGTACCTGGAGGGCCAGTTGATAAGGGAGTGGGTGTCGCCTTCGGCGTCCGTCTGGAGGAACCAATCACTGCTCAGTTTCACCCCCGCACTGCACCAATGAACATGCGGTAGGAGGAAGGCATTTGAGTGAGTACGTGGGTGGCTGGGCCAGTCTAGCCACACACACACGCACAACACACACACACACACACACACACACACACACCAAGGCTGACCAGAATAGCTGCAGGCTTGGTGAAAACTGACTCATAATTCAACGTATAATCCACTTCTCCGGAGACATCCCATTTTGCCATTTCAAAGAGATATCACGCACACACACACACTACAATATCAACAATTAATCACCCGTGGAATGTCTGCTGAAATGGCAATAACTGTGAAAACAATGACTTCCCGGTCGTTGCATCACAGCACACATGCTTTCAGTATTCACGTTAAAGGGTACTGCTGATGTATGTTCTGGTGTTCAACAACGTGTGCATCAGTGCCCCCGGAGGAGAGCTCGTCTGTGAGGCCTTATCTGCAGCCTCCCGCCACCATAACCAGTGGGCAGGTGAGTCATACCAGAGACATTACATAGAAGAGAGAGAGAGCGCTTGAAGAATTCTGAATGCAACTCCGTACTGCCGAAGATGGCACACATCAAGCAGCTCACCCCACAGAGCCAATCGTCCGCTTCATTAAGTGCCAAACCTTTAACCTATTAAGCCAATTGGGTGGTTGCACTGATGCAAGAGCCCAATTGCGCATACAGGTATGTTTTTTACATGTTTTGAAAATCAGATTTGACGTGATTCTATACTACTACGCAGATTTAATGTCTCTGTCAAAAATGAAAGTGCCCATTGATTTAAGATAGGCGGAGCACGGTATTGTTAGACTGAAATAACTTCCCAGAGTCATTACCAAGATGGCTGCCAGATTTTGCCTGCAAGGACTTACTGTATACCAGCCCTGCAAAGACAGCGGACAAACACACCAAACCATCCTACAGATGGGGAACAGACAGTGTGCGAGATAGAGTCTCTCTCCCCCCTTCTCTCTCCCCCTCTCTCTGATGACTGTGGAGCCACATTGAAACACCCTGAAATAAATTTATAACACTCTCCCAGTCCCCCCAGCACACAGTCGGCAGACGAGATAGAAATGACGTTGTGTGCTGTAGGTAAGGATTAAAAGGATTTAAAACACAATAAAGAGAGAATACATTATCTCCTGCTAACACCAATTAGGTCCAATCAAATGATTGTATTTTTCACTTCTTTTTTATTAACGTTTTGAGCCAAAACGCTCTTCTGACATGTGTATTGTAGCATATAGGATCAATAATCTGGCTAGTTACTCAGCACCAAGGTAGCTTTATTGTGCTTTTTCACTGCGTCATATCTCTCAACTCTACTCGCCTTTTTTGCTTTTCCATTAGGCTAAATCTGGGTTAATACCAGCTACGTTTTCTAGTACCCGTTCTGTCGACGTTCCAAGCGAGCTGAGGCGACAGTAAAATGTGGTGTGACATCAACGCCACTGCGTCATTGTTTGCACCACACAAACATATGGCAAACTACTGAAGCAGCCACACCTTTTTAATTTAACTTTTATTAAATGGCAAAGCGCAAAACCCCGGCGTGATCAATTCAGGAAATGCAGCTTGTTCTCGGTCGTCGATGGCATAATCAATGTTACCTACCGAGAGCTGGACAGGGCAATTCACGTAAAGTGAAAGTTGACCGATATGTCTATAAACTGTCGACTGTACACGGCTACGGAAGGACATTCCAACAAGGTAGAGACCTGCACCAGCCATTCAGAACACAAAACAAGAAGACAAAATAAAGAGTTTACTTGCAAAACGTAATGTGCAAAATAATAGTTTTCCTCAATTAAATTGAAATCACTATAAAAATTCGATTAACTGCACAGCCCTACTGAGTAGGTACAATCTGCAGTGGAAAAGGACCCGTGCTGAGGCGAGTAGAGTAAAGTATAGCTAATACTATGCAATGGAAAAGCTCCCTAAAGCGAGTAGAGGTGAGTCAAGCTGGTACCAGCAGTGGATAAGCGCCATAAGAGACCACACTGGCTTAGGTCAGGCTTTACAGCCACCCACTGCAGGGAATGCAGGATCAGACACAGAGCCTGTGGCCCTGGCGGGGGCTTATCGACAGGTGCCCATGGAATAACATCTTGTGGGTGGCACCCTGCGGCTGCGCTATAATCACTGTGTTATCATGCTATACTTAAACGTCCGGCTTGTCGAAATAGCCCTGGACTTTCTTCTCGTCGTGAAGGGGTTCTTGAGATGTCTACACAGAAACTCTGGAAGACAGATGTAACGCACACAGGCCAGCGAGTCTGGCTGAGTTGCAATTGGCCGCTTCTCTCACATCCTCCAAAACAAGCTCAGGTCACTTGACCTGGCATGCAAGCAAAGTGTTGCAACGACCTTGGACAAGCGAGAGAGAGAGAGCGAGAGCTAACAGGTGGTCATAGCTACTCCCATCTTTACCAGATGGAACAAAAACATGTCGGGCTGTCACAGCTACAGAAAACAAACACGACTGGTAACAATACAAGTCACAATAAGGGTTAACGGGAAGTGGGAGGACATGGAGACACACACACACACAAGTAGACCGAATTAGCTTAGCAGTAAGCCTCAACTGGTCCTGGGGATCTACTGCCCTCCATGTTCTAGAGGTCTCTTGCTACAACACACCTGATTCTAATTAATGGCATGGTTATGGTTGTCATTCTACCCTTGTTAACTTGCCAGCTCAAATCAAACTCCTTCAGAAGCTCCGCCCCACACACATTGAAGCACATTGCGAAGCCAAAGGAATTGTTTTGTGAGTGGAGTTCAATACTTTAGGTTCCTATTTACGGAGCCAGGGCTGTGTAAAAGTACCAGATTATTTTATCAAACACACACAGAACGATGAGATAGAGAAATGTGAGGAGATATGTATTGAATAGCTGACTATACTTAAAGGGTCATTATCCGGGGGGCAGGGTATGACTCTAGGCTTGAAGCAGGCATGACTTGTGGCGATGGATGGTACTGCAGCCGGAAGAACTTGTTGCAATACACACCCCATTCATACATTTATCGGTTTTACTGCTCCGCAAAAACATTTTCAGGTGCCATATTTGGCTCATATGGTGCTTCATAATATTCTGTTGGTGCTTATGTACATTTTTTTTTTTAAACGATGTCATTAAAGCCAGTTTGACCAATTATTTGGACCTGTATATGTGCTAAAAATGGTTCTGGTGACATTTCTTAAAAGGATAAACTTCAAAATAAATCTAAAATATATATCGCACAAACCAAATGACAACCTGACGTGAACGTAGGCCTACTGTTGGGCTATTAAAGTTAGCAAACCAAAGAAAATAATATAAGTAAGTTAGTTACCAGACACTACTTGTTTCAGATTGCACCTGGCAATGTTTGTTTTATTGTCCTCACTGTGCAACCAAAATGTCCCCATTTTGAGAGTGAGGAAAGAAAACCCTCGGTGTATCTGAGCTTTTATGGTTTTTAATCCCGGTTAACGGCTGCATCCCTATTGTTATTACTCATTATACTTAGGCGCACATGCACGAGGCTTGAGGGCTGGAACTCCAGTGTCGTAGGTTGTAACGTAATCTTCCTTTTGTGCTGCGCATGCGGCAAAAGAGCCACTTTAACGATGGCGTGACTGTTAAATGATACCTCACTCACCCGTGCTTGGTGAGGATGTTGAAGGCCTGCTGCTCGATGAACATGTCCCCGGGAGAGACCCCGTGCTTGGGCGAGGGCAGGAACGCGTGCCCTCCCAGCTTGGGCGAGCCGGGCGGCGCTCCCGCGGCGACCGCCCTGTTGCTCGGCGACGTCACGTCCATGTACGAGTTGGACGGTGGTGCAAACGGCTCGGCGGGCTTTGCCTTGTCCTGCAGGGCCCGCCGCTGGTTCTCCAGGTTCATCAGGCGTTCCCGCTCGGCGAACGAGTCCGCCCTGTGGCGCCCCGACTCGGACCCGGGGCCGGGGGCCGCACGGCCGGCACCGGGGCTGGTGGAGGCGTTGCCGTAGAGACTCAGGGTGACGTCTCTTCTCCCTTCCTCACCGAGGGACTCCGCCCTGACCAGGCGCTCGGGCATGTCCGGCTCCTTGCGCCCATAGCGAGCGAGGCGGCGCGTGGCGGCAGCGGCGGCGTCGGCGTCCGGCTCTGGGTCCAGCGAGATGCCATAGCGCTCCGCCAGCTGCCGGCGGCGCTCCGCCTTGTAGCGGGCGATGCGCTCGGCCTTGGACTCCGTCTCGGGGACGGGAACAAAGCCGTAGGGGGGCGGGGCTTCGCTGACTGACGCCGGGGGATCGGGGCGGCAACGCGCCCGGGACAGGCGCTCCGGAGCACTGGGCTGCAGCCCTGAGCTCTCCAGGTCCTCAGAACCATACCGCTGGACTGTGACTGGAGAGCGCACACACACACACACACGCACACGCACACACACGCACACGCACACACACGCACACGCACACACACAGTGAAATTCTGGGCCGACACCCATGCTTTAAAACAGGGGTGGGTAATCCTGGTCCTGGGGACCCACTGTCCTGCATTTTTTAGATGTCTCCCTGCTCAAACACATCTACTTCACATGAATGGGTTGTTACTACGCTTCTAACAACCCATTCATTTGAATTAGGTGTGTTGGATCAGGGAGACATCTAAAGCATGCTGAGGAGTGGCCCTCCACGACCAGGATAACCCACCGCTGCCCGTCGGTTAAATAGTTTTCGTTTTCTTTCACTTTATTTGAAGACATTCTGCCCTCTTCGTGTGGAGCCAATGGCTGCTAACGAATGGTCGTACCACAACCTATTGGATCGTCTTCAATTTATCACTTAGCCAGCGCATAACTGATGCGTCACAACAGAAAAAGATTGGCGAATGCAATCTCATGTACAGATTGCAGTCAATAAGGCGCACATCGACCGATAGCAATTTGTGGCCGATATATCAGTGCATACATGCTATGAGAGTTATAACAACATGTGTATATATATAAACACATAACGGCCATATTGTGTGTGGCCAAAATATCGGTGCATGCATAGTATCAGGGTTATAACAACATGTGTTTATATATCATAGAGGATTTGTCAAAACTAGTTTAAAAACAGCAAAGTGTCCATAACCAGTGGCCATACAGGTGTAATGACTCCACTGGTCTGTGCTGGTCTCACCATCGCAGGCGTCCGATGCTCTGGTGTAGCGCGGGGCGTCCTCCTCCAGGAGCCGGTTGGCCACCAGGGTGGGCAGGAGGGAGGGGTGCACCTCGCCCTCGATGCCCTCCAGACGGCGGGCGATGCGCTCCTTCCTGAACACGGGCAGAAAGAAGGGGGACGGAGTCATTGTCTCACACACACACACGCATAATTAAGATGCCATTGTCTCTCTCTCTCTCTCTCTCTCACACAGTACTCTAACGGCGTCATTACCTCTCATACACACACACACACTCACAACAATGTCATAACACACATCACGTGAACTTAGGCCGAGTACACACAGGACATGTTTCTTGTTCCATTAGCGCTATATTTCAGTTGTTTGTCAACGCAAACACACGTATCACGGATGTCTGTTTGACGGTTGCCGTCTGGCTGTTTTCCCCCGCATCGTGTCTTTAGCACGGCGTGTCAAGTTAAACACCATCACTGTCAGATTTTTAACATTCGCTACTGTAGTTAGACAAAAATGAGATGCTTAAAAATAACATCCGGGTTTTTTTTCCCCCAAAAGACCAGCGATCCAGCTGGCTGTTAATGAGCATTAGGACGTATCCTGCGTGTATGGGGCCTGACTCGTACCTGTTCATCTCCCAATCGCTTGCAGTGATGCCTTCAAATCGTTTCCTTAGCTCTGAGACTGGGAAAGAAGCAGTCAATTATTTACAGGTATCTTACAAGCAGTAATATAATTGATATGAGAGAGGCTGCTGTTCACTAGAATAAGCATTAGTAATATATGTGCACATGGGAGCCATGCAGAGAGTTGGCCTCCTGAATCTACATAGTACTTTATTTCTATTTAACATAGCCTAACTTTAACCTAACTACCGCTCTCAGATCATTTTTCACTGAGATTATGGTTTGGAAACCCGGTTCACTTATACATTCACTCAGGCACACTAAATACAACGACATTGAAGTGTTTGTTTCGAAATGGTGGTAGAGCTAGATAAACCAATAGAAACCGTTGTACTAGCAATGCAGATTGGTTAAAGGTTCTCCAATAGTTTCCTAATTAACCAGAGGTCTACGCCCAGTAGGAGGTAGCAATTGACAACATATTTCCAATGGAGCGCGTCCAGACCATATTCACAAAGTGATTTTAGGGTCTTGTTATACCAGGATATGGTCATATAGTCTGACCATTGACTGCATAGCACAGGAAGGAAGTAGACCTTATAAATTAATGAAGGTCCACCTTACAGTTGATCAAAATGCATACAATATTTATTTATTTATTTATTTTATTGTTTAGCAAGGCCTTTAGCTAGCGGGAGTCTGTTCTTCAAACTCCGGTAGTGTAGCGTTCTCGTTGCCTAGAGACACGCCGAGCGCAGCCGCGTCCTGTCTGAAGGGCCTGGAGAAGTCTGCGCTCAAGTCGACGGCGAGAGGAGCGCATGTCGCGTCCCGTCTGAAAGGGGCTTTAGCGAGCTGATCTTCCACCGTGTTGCAATAGCCCAGCAGAGTAAGCGCTTTTTTTGCCTAATTATATTCTAGTCTGTGCAAATCAGATTCACATGTAATTAATGAGACTTTTACAGTTTACCTATAGGACATTTCTCGTTATTTGTGCTTGGTCCAGCAGGCCGAAAAATATGCGTGATTTGTTGGCACATATAATGGCCTGGTCCCACCATCAGCTGGGAGTTTATAAATACTGCACCATTAAATAAGGAAATGGACCTCTACCAATATCTGCCTAATCTGTTTACTAGACCTGAGCACTGTATTCAAGTAAAGGGAGATGGTAGTAGCCAATACTAGTTTCTTTACCATATCTAATTGTGCCTTTTGGAAAATTAGATTAGCCAAATCTAGGCAATGATCTCCCTGGCAGAGAAACCACTGTTGCACAACAGCAATATAAACTGCTGAACAGCCCCCATTTCACCCAACATGCAACTCTCTGGGAAAGTGGGCGTGATGGTGAGTTTGCAAGCAGGCACGACAGAATAAAAAGCCTTACTCACCTTTGGGGAGGCTGGCCAAGAGGCTGACATCTATATCCTTGGTGATTTTGGCCGGGTCGTCTTTTTCGTCGACGGAGAACTCTTTCTGAAAGCTGAGGGGCGCAGAAAACAAACAGACTAATTGAAACAAGGCTTAGCTGTGGGAAATGGAGATTGTTTGTAAACCAAAACTGTAAGCAATTAAAAAAAAAAAAAAAACAGGCTGCGGTCTAAAGTGGTGTTTCTGAGATTATGTGGATATCAACAAGTTATAAAAAATGCAATGTCGCCAGAGGTACGATTTAGTAGAGCACAACACGCTTGCAGATGCAGATTATCTTTCAGAAAGACTCCAAAATTGTTTCTGGACTGACCGTCTAAACCAAACCTGGCCTTTATTTCTAAACGCATTGGCAGCAGATTATCTACACAGTCATGGGAAGCAGAAAAGGGAAAGCATAATTTGTGTTTTTTACGGAATTTCAACACAAAGCACACAGACACTGAAAGTCCACATCAATGGTAAAATAGACCATAGCCCAACAGCCATTCTGTATGCAGCCCAAATGTTCACCAACTGTATATTTTTCTCCATTGTTTTCCATGTCTTCATGCTTTTCCCGATCTCCCTCTTTATCATAGGAACCATTCGAATGCCCTGCTCATACAAGATCAGCTTTCACCAAAAGCTAACACTAAATCTTTACTCACATGTGCAAACACACATTTAATATAATCAAATGTTCATTTAAAATCTTGTGGTTTATTACCTTGCTATTTAGTCTAAAGCAACCCTACAAATGCAGCAGAAGCTATACTGTAGCTTTTACACAGCGACGCAGCAAGTTGACCTTATCATTCAATTTGTCAGCTTGGACAGCAGCCCATTCCAACGCCCCAGAGCCTCACCTGACACACACACACAAATTTAACCATGCATGTTTAGTACCACTGTCAGGCAGTCCAGGTTTAGTATACCTTTTATGTACAGGCTTAATAAACACAACTTTATTTTCTCCTATTTACCTTAGGGTCCTCTTCTGTAGAATTCTGGGGTTGCCAAATTTGATGGGGGTCTCACTCCCGAGTCCTATGGAGGGGAAACAAATAAAAAATGTAAACACAGGAAGCCGCATGTTAAGTGAGGCCTTGCATTTTAACAACCGGGCAAGATTAGAGGAGACTTATTGTCAAGCAGACAGTCTCTCAAAGGGACCTTTGCACCAGGTGACATTGCTTAAGAGGGCCTCCGCAGTGAAAAACACATTTGACACGGGACAAACAGTAGCAGGGGGCCTGTAATCAGCTTGTCGAGGTGAGTCACACACGATGTTGGTGTTCAAGTCCCCCATCGAGAGCTGTGTGTGTGTGTGTTCGTGCTCATGCTAAAGGAACCCCCTAAACTCACCACCCTTCACACACACACAATATCACAGTTGAAACAAAGACAGGCCCCCCCCCCCCACCACACACACATTCCCCTCCAATGCATCAGCATGCGCCGTGCATGAGGTCATAGCCCCAAACGCTAGGCAACAGGTGTGGCTTTCTGTTAGTCAGCTGAGACAGATGTCTCATCGCCAACGCCAAGGTTGACGTTAAGCGTACACCATGATGCTAGCAACCATGTTCATCGTCAAACATGACGCTGTGTTCATCCACGGGCGTGTAATATCTGCAATTACTTCACTATACATTTACATACATACTGTATATAGTATATGTTTACTGCTGGATTGAATGTTGAAATAATCGCATATAGGACCTTTAAGTATAAAGGCTGATTTTGTGGGCATTACGTAATGTAAACAGCCTTTTAAAGGAATGTCAGTCTTGTGGAATATGCCTTTAAGTAATGGCAGTGATGTCAAACCCTCAAACGTACGGTTTTGGCTGCCCTGGACCTCAGTGTCCAAGGCAACCAATCCCGGGACAAACATGTGTTTCCACTTCCACCACCGCCTCCTCAAAGTTCACCCGAGGGGCACCTGAAAAACACACACACACACCCCCCCCCCCCCAAAAAACACTCCTCTCTTCCTGCCTTAAAACCCACATTCCCAATCGGTTAGTCCCCATTAGGGAGCTTGGGTAGATTCGTAACCCGCCCACGCACACACTTTAGCAAAACATCATTTGAGAAGAAATGGGAAGGATTATTTGCAAAGGGCTGCACCCCTGGATCTGGTTTCGGATAGTCCCCTATTGTTTCAGCTGGCTGGTGAATATATGCGGTCCATTACGCACCTATCGCTTAGTCATACTCATAAACCAAGCTTATCTAGGTGATTCCATTCCCTGCGGCAAATCACAAGATTAAGCCGACCCTGCTCTGGTACATTAGATAGCGATAAAGAATATTGGCTCACACCATCATCAACCCTTATTCGGACCATAATCACACAGCCCATAGCTGCAACAACTGGAGTTCATATTGGACGGCATATTATAGAGATTTATGGACACAAATGAAGGCTGAAAGGCTGGAACGTGTGCATCTGGCATGCACACTGTAGGTGGTTTCGTTAAAGAAGGACAGCGAACAATTTTCCAAGCGCACGCAAATGTATAAATTAAAAGTGTGCAAACTGATCAAATCGGAGGACACCAATAAGTCAAACAAAAACAAACAAGTAGCTATGGAAATATTCAACATAATATTTGGCACTGTGCATTGGGAACAGAAAATAAAAACCTTTGTCAGATCTATGTAGCCACAAGCCAAAACGATTGTATATGCCATTACATAATATCACACGGCAACATATTTGGGGAAAGGAGGGGGTGGAGGGGGGCAACAGACGTGACCTTCAATGTACCGAGTGCCTCGACGCATTCGTCATTCCAGACACGGGCATAAAAACCTCTGCAATGATCACAGATGTGATGCCACCTTTGGTTGTAGCCGGGAGGGGTGAGAGAAATTCCTCAGTCAGGACGGCTCTGCGTGCGCACTGTGGTGTGTGTGTGTGTGTGTGCGTGCGTGCGTGCGTGCGCTGCAGCAGAGTTTCAGTCACTGAGGTGAGAGCCTTTTATGTGAATATATTAAAATGTGTGTGAGGCAGCAGAACAATTGAAAACCCCACCTCTGAGTGGGGAGAGGGTATGGTGCGCGTATAGCGTACATATACAGTTTATATTCTATTGTGTGTACAAACACACAATAGAGTGACCACATGAGGTACTGGATTAATTTCTACACTGGGATTAGAATGAGTGTCATTTCTGTCTGTGTGTGCGCGCATGCATTCGTATGCGAACCCACACACACACACACACACACACACACACACACACACACACACACACACACACACACACACACACACACACACAGTGACTGAGATCTCACAGAATGGGATTAAGAAGTGCAGATTTAAAGACGTGGGGGGGAAATTAGATTAGACGCAACATACTTTCAAACAGCAGACTACCCCAAAGGAAGGGCCAATAAGCAAATTACATCCTTAATGTCTGTCACAACGAGGGTGCAAACAGCTCAGTGTCACGTCGACAAGACCAAAATGCAACAACAACAACATAAAAAGGTGCATGTTTCTGTCCCCGTAAAACCAGCTTCTGAAAACAGGCTGGCTCTAGCGAAGACAGATCAGCTAGAGTGCATTCCCACCTGGCATAAACATGTGTCTCGACTCTCGATTGCATCTATAGTAACTGTTTTTATTTTCTTTGGCATCGCGCCAACGTTTGGCTAGCAGCCCAATTCCTTCACTTGCTTGGGAAATCTGTTCATACAGCGTCTGCTCCGATACAAGATGGCAAATGCATTCTGTACCAACTCGTCAGACCACATAAATAACACAACATAAAACGTTGGATTATGTTGTGTTCAGGTAGCCCAAAATGCATTTACTGCTTGGTTAATACAAAAACATTTAAGATAGTTAAGATAGTTATTTTATTGAGAAACAGGGTGAGGGGCTAGAAACACAAACACAATACAAAAACTTTTAAGATAGTTAAGATAGTTATTTTATTGAGAAACAGGGTGAGGGGCTAGAAACACAAACACAGATTGGAAGGGGATGGGGGTTCGAATGTATTTGACACCTGTTGTGGATTCTCAGCCTGTGAGCCAGATAACACTCAATAGAACTGGAAGTACTCACAGACCAGGGTCTGTGGTGAGTCAAGTCACACGTTGGGTCATTTGTCACATATTGCCACACACACACAGTTCATACAAACAAACATGTTTACTGTATGTCACATAACGCTACTAGAAAATAAAAGAGAGTAGATGGTGAGCACAGAAACGTCTCCCTGCCCGAGAGGCTCTCGCTGGCTATCCCATCTCTGCCACGCTGTGTCCTTGGAGGCTACGGCTGCAGAGCAAGGACAGCTGGCCTGGCAGACTAACAGAGGCGCTGAATAGCAGAGAGAGAGAGAGAGAGAGACAGAGACAGACACTGCAGTTTTTGCCCTGCCAAGTTCGCAGGTCGTTGCAGTCTCCGGTGCAACGTGGAGCCACGATGGTACCCCTTCCACCCCTCCCCGGCCCTTCCCACAAAATCATCCCTTACCTTGGCTGCAGAACTTGACATGGCTCAGGTAATTCGTGATCCACGGGTTGCGGTACATTTTGCCGGTGGGGTTGGGAAGCCCAGAGAACGTGAAGGACAGCGGGAAGAGAGAGGGCTAAGGAGGAGCAGCAGATATTACTCTCAGCTAGCAGCTAAGCATGCAGACATAACGCAGTTGGTCAGGATGAGAGCGAGAGGCACGCAGGTAAGCATGAGTGGGAGGGAGAATAGGAGAGAGGGAGAGAGAGAGAGAGCGCGCGTGCTGGTCCCAGTCAGAGTAGCGCGGTCGCCACTGGCAACGCATAGACTTGCTGGAGCAGCTTGTCTCCTCTGCGTACGCTGACCGCTAAAGGCTAAACGCTAGCCAGCCCGCGGAGTGTGTGTGTGTGTGTGTGGGGGGGGGGGGGTAGGGTGAATCAAAGCCGCTCAGCACAGCATAAGCTCATTAGCAGGGACGAGCACAACGCCTCACATGCCCCCCCCCTTCCCACGCTACACGTCCCGGTCGCGCTGACGGACTGGAGCGACGCGTCCTGCAGAACGATGCGCGCACAATCGCAGAAAGGGAGAAGGAATGTGCAGAGACACAGAGAGAGAGAGAGAGAGAGAGAGAGAGAGCGAATTAGTAGGCTGGAAGGCAGTCCCAGGAGTGTGCCGTGTTCCCTTGGCTCGTAGAGAAATGTGGTCTGCCAAAGAAACCAGCGCAGAGCGGCAAAAATCATTTCTGTGTGCGTGTGTGTGCACGCGCTGGGGGAGGGGGGCGGTGCAGAGATGATAAAGTCAGCGAGGGAGCAGGGGAAAGTTAACGCGTCCCTTTCGGACACACGAGACATTCCACTCATCCCTCGGCGTGCAGACAGAGGCAAGGGGGCGGGGCGAAAGACATGCGAAAGAGCGCATTTGGACAGCGAAGCCAGGTCAGAGCGTGCAAGGAACCGAGGAGGAGAGAGAAGCGGGGGGGGGGGGCAGGGGAGAGAGAGAGAAGGAATTCACAGTCAGCTGTGGACGATCGTGAGTAACGATGTCATTACGCTGAGCGCTTTGGTGAGACAACAAAGACTGGCAGAGCCGCCTGACAGGGAGAAACAGCAGCCCAGCACACCGACAGCCTCCGCAGTCCCTACGTCTGCTTATTCCCCCTTGGTTACCCCCCCCATATCATATCTCCAGGGGACAATTATGCTACATGAACACATTACCTGGTATGATCACGTTGGAACTCAACGCGATGAATCAGACGTACTGAATTCACATGGATGTGCGTGAACTTCAGCCTGTATGTGCTCATCGCTCTGCAAAGAGTTATGCGCAGGCCAATAACACCTTCCAGACGCTGTTCCCTAAATACACAGGGGGGTGGGAGCTGCGGCATCTTATCTCTCTCTCCAAAAGACAGGCCTGTCACCAACGACACACAGGAACCAACGCAAGGCAGGCCTAACATGCATAAGGAGCTGGGATCGGGCGGAGGGGGTCTCAGTTTAGCAGTAAAATATAATAATAAAATGCACACACACCTTAAATACACAAATGTATTATTTCACAAATAACAATGTATGGCACTTAGTTCTGAAAAATTAGACGCTACAGCAAATTTACACAACCGATCCTTTTATCCAAATGAACAGGCAACAAAACAATTTATCTGATCACATCAGATCCAGAATATGGTCTCTTACATGAGAGACTGACTGATTCTCAGTTCAATTTTTCCGGCTATGGACGGGTATCTGGGGGGGGTAGGGCCGAGTCCGGGTGTTCGGGGTTTCGCTTTTGCTGGCTTTGAGGGACTGAAGCTTAATAGATTTTAACCATTTCTCCATTCTTTTTTTACTGGTCGAGGATTCAGTATTGGAGGTTCTGGGAGGTGTGTCGTGGATTGGGTTATTTAGTGCTTCTGTGGTGT